>APFE030414297.1:331220-422878 GCA_000404065.3 Pinus taeda
TGTGCATAGTGATTTATGTGGCCCACTTCCAGTTGTTTCATTCTCTGGCTACAAGTATTTCTTAACTTTCATTGATGATTTCTCCAGACGCACTTGGGTATACTTCTTAAAACTCAAGAGTGAAGTATTTAACAAATTCTTGGCCTTTAAGGCCTTTTGTTGAAAAACAATCTGGACATCAAATTCTTAAGCTAAGATTAAGATAATGGCAGGAATATGTTAAAAATGACTTCATCAACTTTTGCACTAAGCATGGAATCCAAATGCAACATACTGTTCCATATACTCCACAACAAAATGGTGTAGGTGAAAGGAAGAATCGCACCTTAAAGGAAATGGCTAATTGTATGCTTCAATCTAAAGAACTTAGTCTTAACTATTGGGCAGAAGCAATTAACTGTGCAAATTACATACTAAATCGCACTCCTACTAAAGCTTTAAAGAACATCACTCCAGAAGAAGCATGGAGCTCTATTAAACCAGATGTGAGTCACTTTCGTGTTTTTGGAAGTGAAGCATGGGCCCATATTCCAGATGAAAAACGTAAAGCTTTAGAACCAAAGAGTGAAAAATGTATCTTTGTTGGATATTCTGAATATGTCAAAGCATATAGAATTATTCCATTTATGTCCAAAAATGTTATAATTAGAAGAGAGGTAAAGTTTGATGAAAATAAATCAGCCTACGAGCCTAGTTCGGCGCATGTGCCACCTCTCTCTATCTCTTCTACCTTTGAACATATTTCTTCTTCAGATGATGAAAGTGAGGATGACAATCCTCCCCCACCTTCTCAGGATCATCCTTCAGCTCCTTCAGCTCGTTCACTTCCAAAATGGGTCCAAGCTACTCGAGATGCAGCAGGTGATCTTACCGGTGATCCTACAGATCAGTGTCGTACCCGTTCTCAGTTTGAAAGAGCCTCTTCTTTACTGGCTCAAGTGTCAGCAAATTATGATCCTGACACCTTTGCAGAAGCTTCAGGCCATCCAGATTGGGACGCAGCTATGAATCAAGAATATCGTTCATTATTGGCAAATGATACATGGGATCTTGTTCCTCTACCAAAGGGACGCAAACTTGTTAGATGAAAATGGGTTTACAGAACCAAGTATGGGCCAGATGGGAAAGTTGATAAACATAAAGCTCAACTTGTTGCTAAGGGTTTTTCACAAGTTAAAGGCATTGATTATACTAAAACCTTTTCCCCCGTTGCCAAAATGAACTCTGTCCGCCTTGTTCTTTCCCTTGCTGCCTCTTTCAAATGGGAAGTCCATCAGATGGATGTTAAATCCGCCTTCTTGCATGGAGACTTGCATAAAGAAATCTACATGGAACAACCTATTGGGTTTATACAAACAGACTCCAGCCTTGTATGTCGTCTTAAGAAATTCCTTTATGGTCTCAAGCAAGCTCCTCGGGCTTGGTATGCCAAAATTGATAGTTTTCTTTTAGAATCTGGCTTTTCTAGGTGTCATTCTGACAATACTGTCTACACCAAGAAAGAGGGCAAGTCTCTTATCATTCTTGTTCTTTATGTTGATGATCTTATCCTCACTGGTAGTGATCCCAACCTTATTAACCATGTTAAGTCCAGCCTTAAAAACAAGTTTGAAATGACATTTACATTATTTTCTCGGTCTTCAAGTCTTGCAGTCCAAGGAAGGTATTTTCCTCTCCCAATCCAAGTATGCCTGTGATCTTCTACGCTTTTTTCACATGGAAGATTGTAAGCCAACTCCTTCTCCCTTTCAGTCTGGAGTCAAACTTTCAGTCACTTGTTTGAATTAACATATTTTGTTTGAAATTTTGAGTTTGGCATTTCGTCAAGCATTTTGTAGGGTTGCTGGTTTATGCTTGATTCAATTGTTTTCTCGGATATAATCACTTTATAGGGTTGTTGGTTTATGCTTGATTCAGTGGTTTTCTGGGATATAATCACTTTATTTTAAACTTGAAGTGAAAAATGATTACCTAATACACCAAATGCAACAATAACCCCAAATCCAAGCAATTTAAGAGGAAGTAATACTGAACATATTATTAAAAACAATTGTAATGATATTATCTCTGTTTATTCTTCAAAATTTTGCTGTAGATGTAGATTTAGAGTGTAAATGCACCCAAAACTTGGAATAAAACTTAGTTTGACTTTTTGTAGTTTTTTCCAACCTCTATATAATTGTGGGTCACCTCCACAAGGAATATTTAACCAATGTTTGCACTTAGTAGTGAGGAAATGAGTTGAACTTGTAGCTTATTGTTGGCCACAACCTCAAGAATATGCTTGTAATCTCCAACCTTAAGAAAATTATGAGTTCTTCTTAGTACACCCTCACTCGTCCATAATAAGATGCCCTTTTGTGCAACAGTGGAATGTCCCAAAGTCTGATTATAATTTATTATTGATGCAACTACAAGAATGGAATTCCCAGCCAAAGGAAATGCGCCTAATCTCAGCCACGACCTCTGTAAAAATGCAGCAGTCAACCGAAAGTAAATCGACCTTCCATATAACTCATACATGCCCCATAAATATGGTGAAAATAAGCCCCAATAATAGTGATATAGCTTGGACTTTGTTTGATTTATAAATATATGGGTGAACCCTTCTAAATGGATTCCAATTCACCCTTGCCTTCATAAATTCTACCAATAGTTTATTCTATCAACAAAAATCACTATATCCAAAGGTTTGCTCCTCTTCTCCTATTGTTCGATCCTTTGAGACTTGCAAGGATTTCTCACTAAAGAGATTTATTATATTTTTTTACAGAGGAAACTAAAGAGATTTATTATATATCCTTGTAAAATTGATCCATTTTCCCTGCCATACAAAATATATCCAATAGCTCCATATTTAATGAAATGCAAGCGAATCCCTATTTAATCAAATTGATGGAATTGGTTTGCCATGTTGAAACCCTACACCCATTTCATTGTAAGTGTATAGTTTCTCTGAATTATGAACTTACCTTATTAATTTACTTATTAATACTACCTGTTCAAGATAGTAGAAATAATCTGTCATATATATTTTAAAATTTCCTTGATATTTTTCTGCATTTAAAGAAGAGAAAGATAAAACTTGTTGATGAAAAATGCATCCCACCTTTTTAGTAATAACAAACAAGGTTGGCTTGGCTATTTTAGAAATATTCAATATGAATGATTAAAATTTCACATATCGATCTTGGTTCTCATTTCACATTTCCCTAGAGTGATGTAGAGAACTATATACTAAATTAGTTACCAACTCAATTCAAAAGGAAATCTAATTATGAATTCCTCTCCACTACCTTGCAAATTTATTTTTCTCTTATAACTTTCAGTAGTAATATTCAGGCTTTATAAGTTGTTTCTATCACCATCACCAAATTGACATAATAGTAAAAATATGGATATCCCATTAAGTGTGTTGTAAAGATGATCCAATCTTTACCTATAAAGGCTGAACTATTTAGAAATATGTAATATGAATTGATTAAAAATTCGCAAGTCTATTTTGATTCTCATTTTTCATTTTCCTTGCAGTGTTGTAGAGAACTATATATTAAATTACTTAAAAATAAATTAAAAAATGAATTAAAATAATCTAATTATGGAGTTGTCTCCACTACCTTGCAAGCAAATTTATTGTTCTCTTATAAATTTCACTGGTAATAAAAGAGCTTTATATATTTGTTTCTATCAACAATTTGAAATAATAGTAAAAAATGTGGATGCTTTATATATTGCTTCTATCACCAAATTGACATAATAGTAAAAACATGGATATCCCATTAAGTGTGTCTTAAAGAATATCCAATCTTTACTTGTAGCTTAAGCATGTGACCAAGTAATGTGGGAGGTGTTTAGTTTTGGTAGAGAAACTATTTGTTTCTTTTTGTAAAAAAAGGATTTATGTTGAATGAAGGAAAACGAGTCTAAAAAATTGTCTAAGAATATGCCATATATAAAGTTTGAAAATAAGTAATATATGACTATTTTTAGCAGATAAATTCTTTTTTTTTTTTATGATTTGTTTTGAAGATAAATTATTTTTTCTACTAAGATATTATAACAAGAAAAAAAAATCTAAATTCTAAGATTTTTTTAAAAACTGCATTGAAGTTAATGTGTGCTTCCTTTTATCCATGTGAATAACTCTAGCAATTTCTCTGATGTCTATTGATTGATAAGAAGGATTTAAATATGAATGAATTTAATGGAAACAAAATTAGATTTAAAGTTTATAAATATATGAGATCCAATGCCTTCGTTTGATTCTTGCTTCTGATATAGAATGTGTACTATTAAGCATTGATTTGCTGTGTTTGAGCATCAACGTTTGTAACCTTCTTGTACCATTTATATTATAGTCTCTTTTCTTTTTAATAGTTTATTAGTATAACTGGAAATAATTTGGTAACATAATGGTAAGGTGTCTCACTCCACAATCCCTTTTAACTAAGGGTCTTTTGTATATTGTTGTAGGATGTAACAAATGAAGTAATCGCAGAGCTAAAAGGTCAACTTGATATGCTTATTGGAAATCAAAGTGGTGGAAATTTGGTCATATCTTTGAAAATCAACCTAACTCCTTTTGTGCAAGCAAGATAGGGGTTACCAGGAGCTATTTCTCTCAAGAGAAACAAGTTTAGTTGACTTCCTTTTCATGATTATTTAAAGTTGCTCCTGACAAATACAAACACTGATTCAAAGGATCAAATCTAACACATGGTAAAACTGAGGGAAAACAAGGTAAAGTTTAAAATTAAGTAAAGGTTAATGCACCCTTTTCAGTATATCAGGAAAGCGTAAAACACAATATTTCCGATGAATTTAACCATACCGACATTTAAATCCGAACTTGTCAAATGCATATGCGGAATCAAACAACATTATTAAAAGAAAAACATAGTAAAATGAAAACACATATTTCAGTATTTCTATATATGTGGAGAGTGTAAAATAAAATAATTAGGGAAATTTAACCTAAATAACATTTAAATCCAAACCATCAAAAACATATATGGAATACATTAAGGGTGTAACTTAAAATAATTAAGGCAAGTTTAACCTAAACAACATTTAAAGCCAAGCCATCAAATGCATATATGGATTCTAGCCATCAGATTGAAAGGTGAGTAAAATGCAAATAAGAATTTTCGAATTTTTGCATAGAAAGATATTGTAGAACAAAATATTTATGATAAATTTAATCTTCAAATGTAAAACTTATTCCAGACCTCAAATTAAAGGCATTATTAAAGGGAAAACATATTAAAATTCAAACATAAGGGCTTATTAAAGGGAAATAAAATTTAAAATTCAAACTCAGATTCAGATCCAATGAAGGAAAAAGAAAGTATATGCTTACTGAACTAATTCCCGAGCCAATACTGGTAGGATAAAATGTAGATGAATAAATAATAATGAGAACCAGAGTTGAATTTCAAATTGATAACATCCCAATTATAGTTTTTTTTCTAAAATTTTCCAGGATACATTCTCCAACATAAAAATGAGCAAGCATCCCTGTATATATAAGGGAACCAAATTGCAAAACCAGCTTGCTCCTGATTGCGTGTGGTCTTACCCTATTGTTAATTCACTTGTCGATCCTCACCTACAATTATTGTCTATGGATGGGATCCTAGGAGGTGTTAAAGAACCTAAACCAGGGCTTCAATTAAATGTAGGGATAATGCATCATTGTATGAATTATCCTCATAAATTCCCTTAAATTACAATCCCATAGTGGAACGATTGAGTGCCAGTAAGGGTTTCAGAAGACCACCATGAAAACAAAACCTTTCTAATAAATGAAGGGCTTCCATTAAATGTAGAGATAGACCATCGTAAGGCGACCAAGTAAGATAAATTTGTTTAGCAACAAAGCGGAAATTCCTGATTCTAGTGCACGATTTGCGAGAGATTCTGGCGCTTAGATTGACTTTGGCAGTTTTGGTTGAAAAAGTTGGGGTCGTGACCTCCATCAATGGTAGCAAAATTATTTATTTTTTCCAAATCCCCATCATGTAACAAATGTTACAGGAGCAAGAAATATGCGACAATTGAAATGATGAATGAGGGATTAAACTACACATAATTGACACATTGCATGTTTTCATTTGTTGTGGAGAGACGATGAAGTCCTCAAGTGAACCCTCCCCTTAGAAAACACCTTCGGCATAATTACATGAACCAATAATTGAGGAATGAATTTATAAAAACAGGACATTGTGGTGCACATATATCAGGTATAAATGTGGTCATATGGTGCACACATGTCACATGTAGAAGAAAAAGGTAGACAAAATTCTGAGGTGAACTGATTCAAAAGAAATGCATATCGACCTATATATGGTTACCAACATATATGTATAATATTTTATAACGAATCATCCACCATTAATAACCATGAAATTTAATATATATCCTTTTAATGGTTTTTCATAACCATATGTTCGTTGGTTTTCATGGCTTTACCATATATATGGTTATAGGTTTTTAATTGAAATTTATTTTATATGATTTGTTTTTAATGATATTTCGATTCTTTATAACATACTATACTACAAAATATATATACATAATTATACATAATATATCTATATATTAAATATAACTATATAAGTATATATTATATATATATATATATATTAGATATATTATATATTTATATATTTAATTTATATATATATATAATATATTTATAAATTATAATTATAATATTATAATCTAATATATATATATATATATATATATAATATATACTATTACTGATTATATATATACTTATATAATAGATATGATATTATATTAAGATATATAAGATATTAGAGACGATATTTAAACTATATATATATATTACTATATAATCTATGAAATACATCCAAGCCTCATATATCTATATCGCCCTTTTGCAGGTCTAAGAGGCCAATGTTGGTATGCCATGTGTTAAAGGGTCATTGGTCATTTCATCGCCACATAATCTAAGCGAGTCCTACATCCCCTTACGACTTGGAAACTTTTTAAGGTCATAAAATGGTCATACGAACTCCAATTTAGGTGTTGTTCACGTCGTTGGGTTCATAATGATGAGCTCTACAACTTGATGCCAATGTTGATGAGATTTAGGAACTTTGTAATTTAAGCCTTTTTGGAGCCACCTAGATCAATGTGTATAAGGCAACCATGTGGCTATCATACTTCCAATATCATCACAAGAACTCAACATGTAGTTGCTCCAAAAACCATCAATAACAATATAGCTGAAAGATACTCAACGAATGCTACAACAAGGCTGATAGACATGTATTTTCACTCATATACATAAATACATTAGCTTAAAAAATAATGAGTGAAAAGAGATAAACATAAATAATCAAGCCTTAAAAAACATAACCCTCCCTAAGATTGATATACCTCATATGAAGTGATATGGCTGATTTGAAAGTGCATGAAGGAACTGAATCAAGCTATCAACACTCCCCCTAAAACCATCCTAGTCTCATGCATGCTGATGCAGTCAAGTAGATCTAACATGTAAGAATGGAATACAGTAGGAACTAATCTCATCTACTCTGAATATGGTGAGGAAGAGTACTCTCTCGGTCTCTTCTTACTTTTCACTCTTCCATTCAACACATACACATTATATGGGGTCTTGATTCCTCTTGCAATCACTCTCTTTGATCCTTATTTCTAGATGGTGCAACCTTTGGAGTTGAAAATCACTTCCTTTCTCCATCAACCATTTGGCTCACACTCAAGATATTATGATTTAGGCTTTCAATGATCCAAATATCTTTTGCATTTGTCCTCTTCTCACCAATATTAGCTTTTCCACTTGCCAACACTCTAGCTGTTTGACTCCCTTCAAACACAAACCATCCTTGGTTTTGTTGAGAAATTGAAATTTTCTCCTATCTATTGACATATGGTGTGAGCATCTGCTATCTATATACCACACATAATCCACATCATGAGAAAAAAGTGAAATGCCACATATTCCTATCTACTTCTCCTTCTTCAATGTGTTCCTTGGTTGCACAATCTCCTTTGACTATTACTTTTGAACAAATGGCCCCAAGGATCTAGGAATCTTACAATCCTTGGCCATGTGCCAAAAATTATGGCACACATAACATTCTATATGACCAATATATGTAGCCAAAGGATCTAATCTCTTGCTTCTCATATTGGATCTCCATCTTCATATGCTAGATCTGCAATCAATAGCTTTATGCCCAAACATGTTACAAGAAAAACAATGACCATTGAAAGAAATTTTATACCTAAATGCATGTCCTCTTTTTGGTTGATCATACTACTGCGTGAAAGTGTGTATTCTCCTTCTACAATCAATTGCCACATCACTAAAATTGTGACAAATGAAGCACTTGATCTTGTCATTAAGGGGGCAAAGGAGTTTTGACTTCTCCTTTGAAAACTACTACCTTCAACCAAAGGAGAAAATGGTCTTCTAGATGTAAAGGCTCCTTTTGGTTTTCTATTTTGTTGTTGTTGATGAATTTGTTTTCTCTCTTCTCTCTTACTGTTGTTTCTAGTCAAATTCTTTGTTGTAGGCTTCTTTGGTTCTTCTTTATTATTATTTCCTGCATGCATGCTTGTCTCACACTTTTGAAGATTGCTATTAGGTTTACTTACTATTATGGTGCTCTTCACTTTCTCCAATTGCTGGTTCTTTTCCTCAAGCTCCTTTCTCAAATTTTCAATCACACCTTCAAGCAGTTAAACATAATCCTTCCTATCTTTTTTCTTGCTGCAATTGACCTCTTCTAATCTTTTCAATTCTACCAGCTGCGTTCTGAAGCTTATAATTTCTTCCTTGAGATTTTTCTCCTTTTGATTACAATCCTACAATTTCTTCTTATGCTTCTTGCATACATTTGTTAGTTTACCAATTTCATTAGAAAATTCTTCAATAATAACCATGTTAAATTCATATTGAGCCTTAAGGAGCATATAATCGTGATCATCATCTCTTTCACTAACTAAATCTGAATCATTTTCATTACCGCTATCAGAAATATAACTCAAAAGTATATCATTGTGGATTATACCTTCAAATTTGTTGTTCTTTTTCACAGATGGTTCAAGTGGAGCTTCCTTCTTCTCTTTGTTGCTCTTGTCAATCTCTTCATCATTGTTGCTACTACTAGCTCCATATAACATATGCAATCTATCCCAAATTTCCTTGGCATATTTTAAATCTCCAAGTTTCTCTAAATCTGCATTATGGAGATTTTTGAAAATAATCTTCCTTGCTTGAGTATTTTTCTTCTGTACTTTAGATGCAGGAAAATCTCCATCATATCCTTCACAAACCAATCTCCAAATGTTAGAGCCACAAAACAATAATTTATTTTTCATATTTTCTTCCCATACATTGAAATTTGCGGCAGTAAGAACTAATTTCTTTGGAGAACTCATTCTGAAAAAAATGCAAATTTCTATAAAAATCTCCAATATCCACTCTCTAGTGATCAATTTGCACCTGAGAGCCTTGCTCTGGTACCAATTGTTGGAAACTAGATCACTACTGAGAGGGGGGTGAATCAATAGTGAGAACACTTATAATTTTTTCTCCAAATTATTAGCCTTTAACCATGCATAAATTTAAGCACAAAACCATAGATTAGAGTATCAAATATAGCTATGAAACCATAAAAGAAATCAGCACAATGGACACAAGTATGTCTGGTGCAAAATCCTCTCCAGGGGAAAAAACCACCCATTGCTACTACATTGCTCAAATTCTATTATGTCAAACAATTCTTTACATAGAGATATAAATATGGCTACTATCAAATGGAGACTGTTTCTCATGCAGATCTACAGAATACCATATGTTGAAGGCCACCATGATCAACGATCCTCACCCGAATAACTTGAACTATAAATGGAATCTATAGACTTCGATCTGCTGGAAGCCACCATAACCAACGAGCCTTGCCTAGTTTCTGCCGAACTATCCAACCACCATTGGATTGAGAAAACTGCTCACTTATATTGATTTTTCCTAAGTCACCCAACTCCACTCCTTTATGTGGTTCTCGTTTCAAAATATTTCAGATTGGAACCAAGAGCTACACAACATGAGTACTGCAAAAACTTATCATCAAAGCTCACAAAATCTGAATAAAAATTAAACCCCAAACTCTAAATGCTCGACAAACAAAAATATAATCTCCTGAACTCACTATTTCAATCCACACTTCAACACCTTACTCACTGCACAAATATGATGGCTGAAACATACTTCACCTCACTGCTACTAAAACTAAAATGTGCTTTAGAAAATTCTACACTAGATAATTCATGTAACTTGCATACAATCCTCAACACACACACTCACTGAACACACAAAAGACTCATCCATACTAGAATTGAGCTTCATCCAATATTCATATGAATTGAGATGCTCAAATCAATAATTACCAAGAACTACTGGGCTTCACAACTTTGTTCATATGATTGAGTTGATCCAGATTCAACTCATTGACTCTATCAAACCACTAACTCCACTTGCCTTTTAATATATTCAACTTTAATTAACTTATGGAGGTCCCACAAAATGTTCCGACCATAAACCAAAAAGTTTCGAACAAGAATGTTGTCGCAACACAAAAATTAGTTGACCAACATAAGAAATCCAGAGAAAAATACATGCAAATGCTTGGTCGCATGCATGACACTGGCTCCATGTGATTAGGACATCACAATCACTCCCATAGGCCTGTTTTCCAGTGATTGGAGCTTTTTAGCCGCTCCCACAAGCTTTGCTCCATTCGACTGGGGCTAAGGATGAATAAAAGCCTTGGAAATTCAGTCTAAAACCTCTATAAGATGATGGAACACCATCTTCAACATCTGAACACTCCTCCAAGCCTCTATGACAAGTATGCAACTGATGACATAGGCCAAGAACCTCTACAACAAGTCAATGACATGCAAAGCCTACTCTTCCAACCTCAACACCAAGACCAACACCTCCAGCTCCTCAAGCAACAACCACAATGTCTGATCAAAATCTAGGTTAGGAGCAATTTTTTTCACAAAAATCAAAGTGCCCAGAATCGATAAAAACTTGAACAACCGCTTTTGTCTCAGCGATACAATCCCAACGCAACTCGTTTCAATCAAAACAATGTTTGTATGAGAAATTTAGAGCGATCTGATCGTTTGGTCAACCAAGCAAATTTTGGTACAGGCTAACTGGGAAGCTGACTAGGCATCCATACATCCCAGTTAGAAAAAATAATATTCCCAAAATATTCCCACAGGTGGACTAACTGGATTGTGACAAGTGTTTGTATGGGATTGGTCAACGTGCATTTGGGTGGACTAATGAGAGGGTGACATGTGGCAAGCCTGGAGGCCGCCATGTGCCCTCTTAAAGGTCATGCAAAACTTATTGGCAAGCCAGGGAGTCGAACTCTTGACCTCGCCTACACAATGCCTGAGCCTTACCGTTCTACCACCACATTGTTACTTAACAATCTATGGGCATGTTGACTATAAGTTTAAAGCGGTGGATTGGTTATGTAACTGTTAGCCTAATTGCCAAGTAACCTCCACATGTGACCAACACTTTGAAACTGACAGCTAACATTAAGTGTTAATTCTGGAGTTTGGGGGTTAACCACTAGTGGTAACCACTGCACGTGAATGCATAATCCTTAACTACTAGCATTTTATGCTAACCGCACCAGCTTAATGCGCTAATGGAGTTTAGTGCTAATTAAACCGACTTATACATTAATTAATCATGGGATTAAGTTGGTGGATCTTTTTTGGATCTGAAAAATCTGGAGCTAACTCCAAAGTTGGTGGAGTTAACTGGAGTTTTTCTAGATTTTGTGGAGATTTCCTAGGAAAAACTGTTTTGGCCATTACTTTTGCAATTTTTGACCAAATTGGGCTTAGAAAAAATCATTCTTAGATGATTTGGATTCTCTAAACACATTGGAATAGGTTGCAAAGGTAGAAAGGAACTTCTTTATGTGATTTTTATACGTTGAAGTTTAAGGAAGCCTAGGGCAACCAGGAGAGGAGGTCAAGCCTAGATCAGCTGAAATCCAATTCCAGAGCTTGGAAAGTCATTTTTGGGGTTTTTAGGTCTTTTGAATCTAATGAAATAGGTTGAAAATCCATTGGAACACTGCAGGTGCATGTAATCAGAGAATTGACCATTAATCCAAAGAGGGCCTAGCCATTGAAGCAGGTCCAAAGAGATGGATTCCAGGAGGGGTGAACTCCTTTATCAACTTTGTGTTATGAGTTTGCTTTGTATTTCTTCTCTACATTTTACTTGTTGTATATGTGTTTTTAAACAACTAACTAACCTCTTTAATTTCTCATAAAACACACTCAACACTTGACAAATAATCCTTCACATATTGGTTAATTTGAGATGATCCTAAAAACATTTTTAATATGGATGAGGGAGCTTGCATATCATTAACAAGTTTGCCAAAATTTCAGATCAAGTTGGTATCGTAGCATTGTTAGCTCATCTTAACCCTGAGATGGTTTGCCAAGGTTAGCTAGAAAATTAGCTATTGGTTTTGTATATGTGCAAGGAGAATTTAATTGTGTGCAAGTTTATGTGATGGTAGCTTCATCAAGTGATGTTTCTAATCCATGTTACTTAGCAAGATTATTTGATGAAGAGATGTTGCAAGAGTTTGTCATCATGAGAGATATGGTGCAAGAACTATATGAAGATAGGAAGGAGAACACTATACCTCAAGAGAAGTTGATGGCCATGAAGGAGGAGAAGCAAGAGCTTCGTGAAAATATGCATGAGATGGAGATTCAACTCCATGATGCCAAGGAAACCCTAGCTAAGTATGTGCATGAAAATGAGGTATGAAATTCAATTTTATCTTCAATTTCCTCTCAAAATTAATGTTTTGGTGCTTTCGAGAGACACATTAGAGGAATAGGGTCCAAATTATTGATGAAGATGGGCTATGAAGGTAAACGGTTAGGAAAACATGCACAAGGCATAGTTGAGCCAATTGTTGTTGAGGAAAGGCCTAGGTATTTGAGTCTTGGTTATGGATAACTTGATGTAGAATGCTCCAAAGCCATGAAGGCACATGAAGGTGTTCCAAGAAGGACTTTCATTACATGTTCAGTACCTCAAGCTTGTGAATTTTGTGTTCATGAGGAATGCAAAAGTTTTATACCCACTTTGCAAGAAGATGCTCATAAGCATGCAACTAGTGGAAATGACAAACAAGAGGATGTTGAAAGGTATAAGGTCATTGAAACTATTTTTGGTACTCTGAAGAGAGCCACTACCTCATCAAATTCACCTCCTCAAGAAGGCGACAAAGGTGAATGTGCAAGGTATAAATATGCCTTTAATCAAGTTTCTTTTGATTACGATAAACATGGTAAATCTTCACATAAGATTTGGAGAAAATTTACATGCTCCTTTTGTGGTTTAAATAACCATACTGTTTTGAGGTGTTGGAAGAGGATAGCCATACACAGGAAACTTTCAAAACAAAAGAGACGGAAAGCCAAAGGTCCATTGGATAATGGAAACCATGTTGAAAAGACGATGCAATTATTTTGCACTCATTGCCATAAGCAGGATCATCTTGTAGACAAGTGTTGGACTTTGCATCCAGTAAGCCATCCACAACATTTGAAGGAGAGAGATTTTGGTAAGAATGGAAAAAAAGATTCCATAGTTGATGTGGGTTAGGATGATACACATGATGAAGTGCAGCTGAAAGAAGCCATTGAAATGGTTTGGAAAGAGATGGTTAGATTTATTAACCAATTAAGGCCTTGCATTTATTTTGATAATTGATGAAAATCTTGCCTTATTGATGCATTTCCTTGTTATTTGGATGCATTTATTTTCTCCCGAAAGTATGCTGCAAATTGCATGAATCAAGATGTTGGAAAAGTAGAGTTATGTTGAATCACTTAGATGCAGCAAAGATAGCAATTTGCAACTACAAATTTGCATGCATGTTGCATTATTGAATTTTCATGTTTACGTCAGGAAGGTGTTCGAAAGTGGAGTATGTTGACTCACTTTATTGCATCAAATTTGGTCATTTCAGCTCTTTAAGTACTCGTACATAGCAATGAGATTCTTGTAGTTGTGATTGTACTTGTGAGAGAGTTGAGAATTGTTATACATGCACGAGAGTTTGTGTGTGTGAACAGTGGAATTTTTAATAGTTTCATTATGCTTGAACATGCATGAGTGATTGACTTGTGTTGGTTGATTGCTTTGTTAACATGTATGTTGTCAACTTGAGAATGTTGATCATTTACACATGCATGAGTGTCGGCTTGTGTGGTCGATTGATTGTTACATGTATGTTATATCGACTTGGAAGAGTTTATTTTGTCTCCAAAGATGAAAGGGAAATGTGATGAATTGTTTCATGAGAATGTGCAATTCTTGTTGTACATGTGTTTGCTTGACTTGAAAGTCGGTTGTTTGAAGAAGCATGTTTTGTCGACTTGTGTTTAGTAAACCATCGACTAAACACCAAAATATTTTATACACCAAGATGTAAGAGTACATGGTGATGTTCACATGATGTGACATTTGTTTCTTTGAAGAAGTAAAAGGAAGAGGTCGTCAAGTTATATTCTTGCATGAGTGTCTTTCAAGGTTAATGTTATTTCTTGTGATAAGATGTCACAAGATTTTGGAAGGTTCGCGCTTGAGCAAGAGGCTCGTGATTAGCCTTCATTCTAAAATCATGACATGAGTAGCATGTTAATACTGGAGGATGATGGAATCAAGAAGCGGAAGTGGACAAAAATGCCAAAAAATTGTAGCCCTTGTAAAAGATCAAATGGTCTATAATGAAATTTGATGTGTTGTTGCCAAGAAAGGAAAGAGATGGTGAATGCATTCTTCCAAATGTGGAATTTGGAGCTGTGAAGGTAAAATAATGGTCATTTATTTTCTTGTTATTATTGATATTGGAACTCATTGTTGTAGTTCACTCATATGGGCTTAACTTGGAAAAGTGGTTTCCAAGGAGAAGCTTGCATCAAATGCATGTGTTGCAAAGTAGGAACATGATTCTCAGTGGGAAGGCCATCAATTAGCTTTCAAAACATCAAAGGATCACTTTGGTACAACATGGTGTTTAATAAGCAAGCAGCCAACAAGTGTTGGATTTGGTCAGCGACAAAAAGAGAACATTGGTTGAAGTGCCAAGCCATTTGCAAGGCAAGGCATGTCAGTGAACCAAAGTGGTTGTCATGGAGATTTTTCCAATTAGAATCATTTGATAGAACTTGGAAAGGAGAAGAGTAATAAACTCTCATCAGATAACCAACTTTTGTGGGTCCAAAAGCTTGTCAGTGGGAAGGAGTGATCGAATCTGGATTAATAGAAAAATTTTGCTCAAAAATCAAAGTTCATAGAATTGATCAGAACATGAACCACCACGTCCATTTCAGTGATATGATCCCAATGCAATTCGTTTCACTCAAAACATAGTTTGTATGAGAAAGTTGGAGAGATCTGATCATTTGGTCAAATAGGGGAATTTTGGTACGCGTTGACTGGGATGCTGACTAGGCATTCGTACAACCTAATTAGAAAAAAAGAATATTCCCACAAGTTGACTAACTAGATTGTGACAAGTGTCTATATGGGATTGGTCAAAGTGCATTTGGGTGGACCAATGAGAGGGTGACACGTGGCAAGCCCGGAGGCCACCATGTGCCCTCTCAAAGGTCATGAAATTTTACCACTGCATTGTTACTTGACAATCTATGTGTGCGTTGACTATTTAAAGTTTAATGCCAATGGATTGGGAGGTAAATACTAGCCTAAACTCTGGGTAACCTCCACATGTGACCAGCACTGCGAAACTAGCAGCTAACATTAAGTGTTAACCATGGAGTTTGGGGGTTAACCACTAGCGGTAAGCGCTGCGTGTGAGTGCATAATCGTTAACCAAAAGCATTTTATGCTAATTGCACTAGCTTAATGCGCTAATGGATTTTAGTGATAATTAAACTGGCTTATTCATTAATTAATTTCAGGATTAAGTCGGCGGAGCTTTTGGCGGATCCGATATTGGCAAAGTTAACTAGAGTTTTTCCAGATTTAGTGGAGATTTCCTAGGAAAAACGGTTTTGGCCATAACTTTTGCAATTTTCGACCAAATTGGGCTCAGAAAAAGTAATTGTTAGATGATTTGGATGCTATAAACACAATGGAATAGGTTTTAGAGGCAGAAAGACACATCTATACATGATTTTTATAAGTTGAAGTTTAAGGAAGCCGAGGGCCACTAGGAGAGTAGGTCAAGCCTAGATCAGCTAAAGTCGAATTCCAGAGCTTGGAAAGTCATTTTTGGGGTTTTTGGGTCTTCTAATTCTAATGGACCAGGTTACAAAGCCATTAGAGAATTGCAGGTGCATGTAATAAGAGAATTGACCATTAATCCAAAGATGGCCTAACCATTGAAGCAAGTCCAAGGAGATGTAGCCTAGGAGGGGTGAACTCCTTTATCAACTTTGTGTTATGAGTTTGTTATGTATTACTTATCTGCATTTTAATTTCTATATATGTGTTTTTAAACAACTAATTAACCTCATGAATTGCTCTTCAAACACACTCAATACTTGACACATAATCCTTCACATATTGGTTAATTTGAGACGATCCTAAAAACATTTTTAATACTGATGAGGGAGCTTGCATAACATTAACAAGTTTTCCAAACATTTCAGATCAATGTTGGAGCATACGCAATATATCAAAGGCAAATAATGACATATGAAACATTTAGAGCAACACTCTGACCACTTGCAACAGAAACATCTCCAACCAGCACAACGTGCCAACCTCAATCCAATCAACACAAGTGAAATCCATCTCTATTCAGCAATCAAAACATCATCTCCACTAGGTCTAGTCTTACATATGTTGACATCAATGCCAACTAACAAGGTAATCAAGCCAAACATCCATCACAAATGCACATGACAAGCAACACCATGAACCCGTTGACATCAATGCCAACACTAAAATTCCAACAGTCAAGTTTTTTTTTTTTTTTTTTTTTTTTTTTTTTTTTTTTTTTAACTAAAACGGTTGTGTTTTATTGATAAAATTCAGGTTGGGCAAAGCCTAATCAACCATTACAATTCGCAGATTTTACATGAGATCCTTTCCCAGTTAGGGAATAATTGGCATTTTCAAAGCACCTGCATTTATGCTGATCATTCCATTTTGTATAGTACATCCTATGTTTGCCAATCTGTCTTCTTCCTTGTTTAATTCTCTGAGTATGTGGAAAATTTGAACCGAGGAGAAGTCCTTCAGAATTCTGCTCACTCTTGAAAGCTGTTTGTTTAGCGTTAGATCCTTGAGCCCTTTCTTGCTTATTAATGACTTTATTAACAATTTTGAATCTCCAAAGATTAGGATTTCGCTTGGGATTTCTTTTCTGGCTAATTGACAAGCTTTTAAAAGACTAAGTGTTTCAACCTGGTTGTTGGTTTTCAGTCCAAGTCCCCAACTGAAGTCATCTTTTTCCTCATTCAGATAGAAGATTACCCCTCCTGCTCCTGACCTACCTGGATTTCCTTTTGAGGCACCATCGAAGAAGATAGTGCACTTGCCCTGGGATTTCCACCACTGCTGAAATCTATCCACGGGATCTCGAATCTGCCATCTTTCCTTATGAATTGGCCATGTGATTGCTGGAGGTCTAGTCTTGCAAGAGAAGTCATCCAGCCATGCCCTTTCGTCTATTCGGAGGGGATTATCATCTTTGACTGAAGAATGGTTCAGAGTTTCTAAAAGGAGTTTCTTTGCCTGGTCTGCCACTTTTTCCGCAGGGATTTCATTTTGGTTGAAGATGATTTCGTTCCAGGCTAGCCATAACTTCCAGCATACATATTTTGGGCTAGCAATCCACACCTTGTACCATAGAGATTTGCCAGCAATATTGTGAGGGTAACTTGCTTTCCAAGTGGAGAACATATCTGCAATCGAACATTGTGTTGGGGATCTCACATTCAGTCCGGCCAGGAAGATAGATCTGGCCTTCTTTGCATACTCACAATCGATAAACATGTGTTCTGAGGTTTCCAATACATTTTTGCAAAGAGCACATCGATGAGGACCTGCTGTGTTCCTTCTGCACAGGTTTTCTCCAGTCAGGATTTTGTTATGAAACTGTGTCCAAAAGAAGAAATTGATCTTAGGGACGCTAAAGCTGTCCTAGACCTGCTTCCACATTGATTTTGGATGTGGTAAATCCTTTTTGCTTTGCATCCGTAAATATCCTAGTCTTTCTGTGTACACCCCCGTCTTACGCCATCCCCAGGAATCTTCATCATCTTTATGTACTGGAGCAAAGTCTGAAATTGCCTCTATAAGGGCGTTTAGCTGGGGATTTAGGTGCGCTGGTGCTTTAGGAAAATTCCAGTGCTGCCAATTTCCTTTACTGTCCCAGCCTGAGATGTCCTCAATTTTCCGAATTCCTTTTGTGTGTAATCAATTTCTTAGCTCTGATATTTCGTTGTTTTCTGTTAGAGGGGGATGACCCATAACTCTGCCTCTCCATAGCAGAGTGTTTTTTCCATTCCCGAGGATTCTATACAGGTGAGATCTGAAAAATTCGATGCCTTTGCTGCATAGCTTCCAAGCCTGCGTTCCTTTTGGGGCTTTCTCCGGAATGAAAGATTTAATTGACTAGTTTTTGAGGTATTTTAACTTAAATATTTGACTGACTGGGTGATTGGGCTCAACAATAAGTTGCCACAGTAATTTGCAGCCCAATGCTAAGTTTTCTTGCAGGCGATCTCGAATTTGAAGGCCGCCTTCCTTTAATGGTCTTTTCACTGTTTCCCATTTTATTAAATGGAATCTGTTTCCGTTTCCTCATCCTCCATTCCACAGGAAATTGTGCATGAGACTGGAGATTTGGTCTAAGATTTGCTTTGGGGCCATCATTAAGGAAGCTTGGAACGTTGGCAGTGCCGAGAGAACTGATCTAATGAGTCTGAGTTTGCCTCCTGTGGTAAGCCAAAAGCCACCCCATGTAACAATCTTTGTTTTGAATTTCGAGATCACCTCCTCCCACAAATGGTTTTTGTTGGACCCCATCATTATTGGAAGGCCCAAATATTTGATTTTATCCCAATCTGCATATCCATTAAAGCCCAGATCGTTGGCTATTCTGTCAATTGCGTGCTGCTCTGTATTCCATCCATAAACAACGCTTTTCCTTTCACTGATTAACACTCCAGAGATACTGCAAAATGTTTTAAGGATGGTTCTGAAGGAGTTTGCTATTCTTGGAGATGCACCCCCGAGCAATAGTGAGTTGTCAGCGAATAGCGCATGATTCACTGGGGCAATTACTTTCATGATTCTAATCCCAGGAATGCTGCCATTTTATTTTTCCAAGGTCAGCTTTCTGCTCAGGGAGTCTGCCATCAGAATGTAAAGAAATGGTGAAAGGGGGTAGCCCTGCCTCAATCCCCTGGTGGCTAAAAATAAATCTACTGGTCTTCCATTTATCATTGGGGCTATCCAGATCTTCTCTAGGAAAGCTTTGATTAGGTTTATAAAGTTCTGGTTAAATCTGAAGGATGAGAGAACCCTGTACAGGAAAGAGCGGTTAACTCTATCAAAAGCATTGCACATATCCAGTTTTATAAGCATACCTTGTTCTTTGCGTGAGTAGCTCGAGTGCAGGTCTTCTTGGACTTGGATGACGTTGTCCATGGTATGTCTTCCTTTCACAAATCCCCCTTGGGCTGGAGAAATGAGCTTTTGTAGGAGAGGCTTGATTATGTTCGCCAGAAGTTTGGCCACTATCTTGTAGGATGAGTTGCAGAGTGAGATCGACATGTATCTGTCAAATGATCCTGAGTTTGTTTCCTTGGGTATTAAAGCGAGGAAAGTGGAATTTATTCCGCCTCCAACCTTTGCCTTCCTCATAAATCCATGTATCATTATGAGGAGATCAGGTTTGATTAGCTCCCAACAGATTCTGTAAAAGTGGATTGGAAATCCATCAGGTCCTGGTGCTTTGTCTGGCTCCATGGACCAGACAATATTAGAAATCTCTTCTTCCATGACTGAGCTCATAAGATTTTCATTATCTTCTATGCTGACTAGATTTGGTATGTTTGCGAGGAACTCTGATATGTCCTCCTCGCTCCCATCCCTTTCTGCAGTAAGAAGAATCTGGAAATGATTCATTGCAGCTTCCTTGATTTGGGAAAATCCTTTACACACCTGTCCATTAGATGTGGTGATTTCTGCTATATGATTTCGGGAAAGACGAGCCCTATACTGTCTATGGAAATATGTGGTGTTTCTATCCCCAGCTTTAAGCAACAAACTGCCGGCTTTAAGTGCCAGTACTCTTCCTTGCTTCTGAAGGAGCAATATGTTTTCCTTTATGCAAATTTTCCTTTGTCTAAATCCATGGGGTAAATATCTTTCTCTTCCAATTCAAATTGAATTTCTTCCAGCTGAATGACAGCCTCTTTCCTTTGACTTGTGGGGGTATTCATAGGTTTCTTTATCCATTCTTTTAGGGCCTTCTTTGCATTTTTCATTTTTGCTCCCACACATAGCTTGGGGAGCCTAAAACATCTATTCTCCAAGCTGATTGAACTGTTTCAAAGAACCCTTCTCTTTTTGCCTAGAGAGGACTGAAGTGAAAGGGGAGGGGACCTAAGTCTTCTTCTTCTTTCAGGCAAAAGAGAATTGGTTTATGGTCCGAGGTAAGTTTTGGAAGAATCTTGTTGATGACTATTCTTTTTTTCATCATTATAGAGCTGCTGATGAGGAATCTGTCCAGCCTTGCTGCTATGTGATTTTCTCCTGTTCTGTTGTTGGTCCAGGTGTATTCTCCTTTCACTGGTTTGAAGTCTACTAGGTCCCACTGTAGAATCAGATTCTCCACTGTGGTGAGAAAAGGATCTCTTGAGAAGGTCCCTTCTCTCTTCTCTTTAGAATCTAGAATTATGTTCAGGTCGCCTCCTATAACTATATTCATAGGATTAATACGGTCTAGAAAGTCCGAGAGTGTCTTCCAGCACTCTTTCTTTTCATCATACTGTACAGGGACATACATGTTAAACAAATCTAGGTTGAGATTACTTGCTGTGTGATGCAATTTAGTGTATATCCAATGTTGGGTCTCAAAGGATCTCTCTAAAGAAAAGGAGTTTTTTGACCAGAATGTGCCTATTCCTCTAGCCATGCCTCTAGCACTGACAACCTTTCTAGAGTTGAATTTCCATTTTGTGTTACTAGTATTTGGAAGGATCTCCCCTTCTACTTTTGTCTCCTGGAGCATGAGAATGTCTGTGGGTTCCATTTTCAATAAATCTTTAATGGCCTCTGCCTTAGTGGGATTACCCAAGCCCCTACAGTTCCAAGAGACCAGCTGCATCATTTACCACTTGTTGGGGTAGGCCCTCCTCCCTTGGGAACCCTTGGTCTGGTATTCCTCCTGAGGGTCATCTCAATGGTAGCTTGACTGCCGAGGGTTTTTTGTCTTTCTGACTCTTCTTCCCTGGTTTCCTTGTTTGATCTTCTTCCAACTCTTTTTGATGGCCTTTCAAAGGTCTCTTCATCTGATGAGCCCGTGTTTTCTGTGTTCTTCTTCTTTTGTTTGATTATATCGGCATAAGAAGGAGAGGAAGTATTACTTGGGTTAGGTTTGGATTGTTACCTGGCTCTAAAGTATCGGTATTGTTCAGTTGAGGAAGATCTTCTCGCTCTGTCTCTGGAGGATCTGGAGTTAGCTTGAGAGATTCAAAGGGATTTTTGTCCTCCACGATGCTAATGGTTTCCCTGCTTCCAGTGTTTTGATTGCTTGCACTTTCTTTGCCTGCTTTATTCCCTATCTCTTTAGCTTTATTTTTGTTGTTTTGCCTGCTACTTGTTATTTTCTTTGCTTGTTTCCATTGTTCGCCTTTTTCTTTCTCTGTTGCCTCCTCATTTTTTTTTTGCAGTATCTTGCGAAATGCCCGTATTCGTGATAGTGTCAACACTTAAAGGGTAATTGTTCATAGTCGAGCTCTTGGATGTGTGTCCAGTCTGCCACCGAGAGTTTGATTGCTTCAGGTAGCTCGACTTCCAGATCGACCTCTACATAGATGCGGGTGCAGGAGTATTGATCCTTCCTCGGTGCTTGATCTATGCATCTTCCTAGGGCATTGCCAATGGATTGTAACGAGTTCTGACTCTAGCAATGAAAGGGAAGGTGCGGGAGACGCACCCAAACGAGTACAGTCGTGGGCACATCTTGTGCTGGATCAAAGTCCGGGGACCATTTATTCAAGTAGAGGCCTTGGGGACCCATGAAATATGGCCCATTTCTGAAGATAAGGCTTCTGTCATCTATGTTATCAAACATGAAAACGAAGAACCCTTTGCCTACAAAGTGGCTTTTTATTCCTTCATTAACTAGTGGTATCTAGTTTCGTTTAACCCATTCTTCAACTGCTTTCGGGGATGGCCATAGCCCTGTAAACTGGCCGATGAGGCCTCTTTCTGCTAGGTTCAACACTGTTCTGCAAGTTTCCTCCACAGGCAAGGTCACCGTGGGGATGCTTTCCAATTTTTTTACAAACTTTTGCTGTGAACTAGTAGTCTGTCGTTTCCCAACAGCTGCTATGAGGGATCTGAAGGCTTCAAGCTCCGGAGGCGAGGGAGGAGGGGCCTCAGGGCCACCTCCGAGCTCCATAGAGGAGAAGACGGCGTGAAGGAGAGAGAGATCATCCAGGCACGACTAGGGTTGTAGTAGCGCGGCCTTGCGCTCGCTCAGCGAAAAAGACAAGAGTCAGTTTTTGGGGAAATGAGATCCAACAGTTAAGTTTCTTCAAGGGATATTGTTTTTCTTAAAACATATTTATTCACAAAGCTATTGATTGTAATAGGAGGAATAAGAAACATAAATATTATAATTCCTCTACTACCTTTTATAGTCATATAAGATGTTATGTTTGTAACAAGTTTGGGCATGTAGAAAAATAATGCATGAATAAGTTGTTACACAGTATTTTGTCACACTTCTATCTTGAAGCGTCAAAACAATGAAATTTGTCATTGTATTCACCGTGGAACATATATAGAAGCATCCTTGAAGAATAGAAGAAAAGTTGCTCTGAAAGAGTTCCTGAGAAAGCTTGTCAAAAACCTAGTTTTTAGGATCAACGCTTTTTTCACCACTGGTGACCTGTGCTGGTAACTTGTTGCACTCTTCTGACTTAGCATTGCAAGCGTGACTTTTTATAGGAAAACCCGTGCTGAACCACTTCAAGCAGTTTTTCCTAAAGTGGAGGAGAATATTCTCTTACTAGAAGCCTCAAGAATGATGAGTTGGGTATAGGTGAATAAGAATTGGAGTGAGATCTCCCGTTCTTGGTCCTTGATCCTACTCTCATGGATTTTCCCCTTGTGTTGTGGAACCTCTCCCTCCTTTTATGGATCCTTAACTCCCTCTCCTTCCCTATAAATTATATCCCTAATATCCACAACTCGTTGGTGATTGCTTGGTTGCATTCCTATGTTGAAATTATGTCTAAATGCTGCCCATTTTGCTAAGGAGAAGGAGTGCTTGAAGGTCTTGTCCAGGACTTGGAAACTCATCCAAAGGAGGCTTCCAACATTAAGGCTTAAGTAGTTGCATGCTTTCATCATTTTCTATTAATAAATACATCATGTGTTTACTTTCCATAAGTGTGTAAATCATTACACATTTAGTATGATACTCCTTGATTTGTCATAAAATTTATGTTAGAATGAATTATGCCATGTATGCCTTTGTCGTTTTCGTGTGATATTTTTGCATGCTCTGCCAAGGCAGAGGAGTGTGACCTTCTATGCTTGATGTCTGTAGCATGTTCACAAATCCTTTGGTTAATAGAATGATTTCTCTCCCCAATATAAGGAGTTCCACACGAACAGAGAATTATGTAAACGCCCTTCCCATCCTTAGGGTTAATGGGCCTTTGACAGAATGAAGAGAACTTTGAATAGTGTTAAGGGGTCTAAAAGAGGAACGAATCTTATGTTTTTTCAAGACCCTAGTGATTTTATCTATGGTACCTTGAATAAAAGGAAGATGAACACCAAAAGACCAATCCTTGTGGTCAATATTATTCTTAGGACCTTTTTCAGCATTTTGAAAAGCGCTAAGACTCTGAGACCTGCTATAACCATTTTTATTAAAGACTTTAAGGAGGTGGTTCTTCTCATCTTCAAGGTGATTCTTCTCATCTAAAAAATGTCCTAAGAATAAGATTGACCCCAAGGATTGGTCTTCTAGGGTTCATCTTCCTTTTATTCAAGGGACCACAGATAAAATCGCTAGGGTCTTGAAAAAGCATAACATTCATTCCTCTTTTAGACCCCTTAACACTATTCGAAGTTCTCTTCATTCTGTTAAAGACTTGGTTAGCCCTAAGGATGGGAAGGGTGTTTACATAATTCCATGTTCGTGTGGAACTCCTGATATTGGGGAGACTAGTCGTTCTATTAACCAAAGGATTTGTGAACATGCTGCAGACATCAAGCATGGAAGGTCGCTCCTCCGCCTTGGCGGAGCATGCAGAAAAAACCAATCATCACATCTGCATCGAAGAGGCTAGGGTCATTGCGAGGATCAACCATTTTCATCATCGTAAATTCAGGGAGGCCTTGAAATTGAAAAGCATCCTGTTAATCTAAATAGATATGATGGCTGGAACATCAGCAAATGTTGGATTCCTGCACTTTCTTCCTAAATTGTAAATAATAATATAATATAATAAATTTAATTAATTTTTTATTAACTATTTATTATTCATATTATATCATACACAATCCCATTTTCTTTTATTTTTGCTCCCCATAATTCTCCAATTTTTTTTTTTTCGATTATCCCATCAAGGCTTATATTTCTTTTATCTTATTTTTTATTTTTGACTATTATTAAATCCTTTTTTATATTGTAGGACCTCTTATATAATTTTATTAATTATGTTTGGAGATTGAATAGATGTAAAATTATATTTATTAGGGTTTAAAGGGTTAAATAATAAATTATTTTATTATACCTCTTATAATATTTATTTTAATTTATTTATATATTTGATCATATTATAATCTTGTATATAATTTAGTACCCTTTAAATTAATTTAAATTGAAAGATTAAAAATTATATTATTTAGGTTACTAAGGGCTAAACAATAAACTATTTTATATAACTCTTTATAATATAATCAAAATATGAAAAATAAAAAAAAATAAGAAAAATTTAATAAATATATTTACCTAAACCTTTTTTTATTCAAATCCTTTCTCTGCCCTAGAAAACCGTCGTTACTCGCTACGGCTAGTTAGCAGCTCTCTACATCTATTTATTTCATTACCCGGATCTAGCATCTCATCTTTTCCTAAAGATGAACCACACTGGCTGGTTCGAAACGCATCGATAAGAATATTGTTTATGTGATTTTTCTTATAGATGTTAATAATATTATGGATCACAGAAGTCTTAGCTCAAAAAAATGATAATAATTCTGAAAATTTTCATAATTTTGAAGAATCTTAGCAAATTTGCAGCGATCATTAGCCTTCATTTTTAATGATTTTACTTTCCTTTACATTATGGAAAATACATTTTCTATGTTAGAAATTGTATGTGATAGTAAGGGAAACCTATAGAAATAAGATGCAAAAATTTCCATTCTTCACATCAAGCTATTTCATGCATTTAGGAAACATTTCTAGATTTTAAATTTCATTATTCTATGTAGCTTCATGCTCTTTTCGCGACAATTTCATAACAGGAAAGCCCAAGAGTGAAATCATGGAGGATATAAATGAAATTTCTTCCATTTTTGATGATGTGATGTATCCCCATGAAGAATATTTTAATCTTATGCAACTTTGGCTAGAAAATGTAAAGTGTATGCCATTTCGGGCATGAGTGTGATGTTTTGGATCTCTTCAATGACTATTGCAGACTTGTTTCTATGAGGATTCCAACTCATGTATACATGATGTTTGAGGTCTCATTATTTAGGTTCATAACCACAAATAAGAGAATAATTGTCTATCTAAACAAAGAGCTAGAGTGGTTCCATTGGTTGTATGATCACACTTGGCCTTTGTATTTTATTCATGTAGCCTAATAGGAGCAGAAATTATAAGTCTCGAGAGACATAAGGAATAATCTATATATTATGAGCATTGACATTATTGGTTTGTGTCTTACTTGTAAAGCCAATTTTGATGAAGTTGAAATAAGATTGGATGTGTTATTTAAGGATGAGACTTAGACCATCCCTCCACATAGCCCTCTTCCATCTTCCTTATTTATGATAGGTGTATCAAATATTTTTGGGTTCTCATGCACTCTTCTTAAAAAAGCACATGTCCCCAATTAGGGTTCAATTTTTACTCCTCATATTGACATGAGTGGTAAACTCGATCTGTACAAATTGATGGGATCATTATAGCCTTCCAAAGGTTGGAATGTTGGCGGAGGTTGCATCAAAATGTATATCTTTCTTCAGGAGTCTTTATCGTGGTGGTCACATCATAGTCACTTTCACTTAGTGTTGTAGGATTGAACTCTAACATGGTGATTCATTTACCTACTTCCATTCATGTTTATATTATTTCCATAGTTTTACGTAGGTAAAAATTTTATTGCAAGCATTTTATAACTTTTCCTAACTAAAATCCACTTTTCACATACATTCTCACCACTTCTTATCATTTTTCCTAGTTAACTTGTGTATCACATCACATCTTACTAGGCCCATGTTTTACATTTACATCATAAATCCATCAAAATTGTGGCTAGGTACTCTTCAATTCCTCGTATGCAAAGTGAGCCTCGTCGACCAATAAGGAAGCTACCATTACCAAGGAAACTTTTTCAAAGTCTAAAGTGTAGGGTACATAGGTAACAATTGCCAACCTCTTGAGCTCCACAAGGTTGGTACTCATCTTTGGGACTTTGAGAAAAGGTGATGGTTTGTGTGGTAACAATAGGGATGGATTTCATAGCCCAAATGATAGTTTGAGACCAAATATCCTACAACCATTGTCAAGAGATCTATCCATATTGCATATAATCCTTGAAATTGGACCCAGATTGTTATTATCATCTATGAAGTGCTTCTTTAGGGCATGTATTATGCTTTTCTGTGCCATGCACAGTCCATGAGCCTAAGAAATGTTACTTGGAGATAAATACATAATTATAGCTAAAGTAGTTCAATTGAATTGTTGGGAGGTAGGTGTCACACTTTCCCTACTCATGCTCAAATCCTTGATGAGACTTTAGCCTATTGTGATAAGGCTAGAAGGGTAGGCGCCCTCCATGAGTGGGACCACCTTTGAGGGTGTGTCTCTGAATGCGTCAACCCTTGTTAAGTGACAAGTTTCTTGGTATGTGTTGTATTGCATGTTGTTGCTACTAACTTATGGTTTTATTGTAGCCATTGTGACAACCCTCCAAAATTTTGCCTACGCTTCATTTTGGAGCCTCCTTTCTAAACCACAACAACTCATCTTGCATTGATCTAGGTAATTATGCTTCACTTGAGCCTTTTAATTTTCATTTAGGCTTGTGTTTTCTCACTTGGTTCATTTTCTAACCCACAAGTCAACCTCTTGACTTGGTCTTTTGACAATTTCAGGCTTTCCTTAGAGAACTACGCAATTCTTGACGGCAACTGGCCTTGCTCTTGGGAATTATGCATTCCTGACCGCCAATGAGCCTTGAGCTCTAGAAAGGCACAGAAATAGATTGCAGCCAGCCTTGAGCTAGGAAATTATGCAGATATGAGAGGCAGCCTAGAGCCACTCAATCCAGAAATTGTGTGGAACACACTGTGCTTAGAAACTGCGTAATGCATGAGCCAGAGAGTTGCTCGGTTCTGCCCAGAAATGCACAATTTTTCTGAGCAATGCATGGGAGTTTTTCTTGAAAAGGGAAAAAATAAAAAATATCAAAATTCATCCCTAAAAAATAGGGATCTATTTTTAGCAACCTGAAGGAGGCACTTGAGTTATTTTGGAAACTTCTGCCAAGTGTTGTTTTTTTCTTGATTTTTGGCATGCACGTCATAAACCCTAACTTAACCAAATATATTTAATTGACTCTGCTAGAGATCATTTACACATTTGATCTTGGAGCTCTGGAATTCCCGAGGAGTTCAAGGAACCTTTGGTGCGATCGTCATCACTTTTCCAGGTGAGATTTGCTTTTTTAGTCTTTTGTCGCTTTTTCTGATGCTCTTTTTGTTTAGCTTGTGAGAGTGTTGTTTCACTTGTATATTTGAATGATTGTTGGTGTTATAAATTTTTTTAGCTTGTATAAGTGTTGTTTCAAGTTTTAGATTGCCTTTCCCAAGTGTTGTATGTGTTTTCCCATTTTTGCACCAATGATCACCGTTGTCGCAATTCTCTTCACATGCTTCATTTTCCTTCAGTTTAGTTGATTCCTACACTTTTTTCACATGCATGCATCAACTCTTAGTCAAATATATACTCAACATCTCACCATATTTCATATATGCTTGATTTTCACAATCCCATGGGTAGATCTAGGCTCCCCTTGCCCAAATTTCACACTTCACTACATGAATTGTGCAATCTGGGAGCTCAAGGCCTCTGCCTTGGCTTCTGGAATTGGACAGAGCTTGTCTTGGCTTGACTCCAATTCCACACTACACAGTTCAAGGAGCGAACCCCTTAGCTTGGCCACTAAGACTGCATAATGCATAGTCTCTCCTGTCCTTGGCCCAATACTGAATTGCGCATTGTGCGGTTCTAGTCATCAAGCTTACCGACTGATTGTTGGGACTGCGCAATGCAAAGTTCCCGTTGTCATCCAGTGACCTTTGTTAGCTAGATTACGCAATATTTCCCATCATGAGCTCAACTTGTTGCTTGATATTTTCTTGAAGTTGCTTTAGTTTTTAAGCTAACATTTTCTTGTCATGAGTGTCCTTTCTGTCCCACAGGTACAACACTTGTTGAGAATCTCTCTAGTAGTTATAGTTAACATTGCACCCAAAAGAGATGCATCAAAGGAAACCACCAATAGCAATACTGGGGAAGAAGTTGAGAAGATATCAGTTGATCTACTAGTTTATGCAGATACTCAACTATTCATTGAGAAGGGTTCAACACTAACATGGCACCAAATCAAAGATACTTTCGTAGAGAACTTCAAGGAAGACTTAGAAGACCGACATGCTTATCTTAGTATCCAGTGGTCAGGCTTATACAAGGTTTCATGCAAGTATCCTGCCTTCCCATGTGTGGACATTATCCATTGGATTGTCTCACACACAGATGAACATACTATGACATTGAGAAGTTCCATTGAGATAGAGATTGCCACCTTCAGGCTAAATAACCTTCAACAGATGTATCATTTACCCCAACTGGTGAAGTGCATGGACTCATTTTTCTATGCCACCCATAGCTTTGTGAACACTAGAGATATTGTTGAATTTAAGCTTTTGTGATCCATATCAAGTTTAATGAGAAGATTTTTCGGCCGAAAAATCTTCTCATTAAACTAGAGATATCGTCAAGCACTGGGTGAAAGAGTTTTCAAAGTTCAGACAGACACCCAATCATCTTTCCAAGACAAAGTCCCTTAGGAAGGCTTATCGACTCTTGATCATATTTTCCTGCAGAATATATGGTCAATAGAACACAAAAGCCTTTCCTGAAGGGTGGGTAGTTGTACTATACTAGTTGGTTAATGATGGGAGGCCATTCAACTGGTCATATTTGTTGGCTCATCAATTGAAGATCCATGTGACTAATGCTCGGAATCCACCTAAGAATGCACAAGCAATGTATTACATGTCCACATACTTAATTGATGCAATTTGTTCCCACTAGTGGTTCCCTTTCATGAGCTGGACATGGACACCAAAAGAGTTTGCCATCAACATCTATTGCAAGTTGATTTCTGGCTACAGCTATTGAGGAGTGATGGGAAGGCTAACTGACCATTTTATCATCTTGTTGTATAAGCTTATATTTGAGCAGGATCCACCTTGCATGTCTCGAGAAGCAATGGAGGAAATAGTAAGCATTGAAAATTGGTATGCCTCACTAGATGGCACCTTCATCAAAGATTTTTGGTAAAAAGAAGCCTCTGCATGTTCTACTAAGGTATGCCACTAACAAGTTGATCATGAAAGAGGTATCATATCATCTCTCCATAGGGTTGTCAACAAGACTACATAGGAAGAAGAAAGTGCCATGGCCGACTCTTCCTTTGCAGATTAGATTACACAAGATTAAGAGCTTGAAAGATGCAAATGCCAAGGATAAGAAGATAGTGAAATTCGAGTTCGGCACCAAAGACTTTAATTCGTATGATCCCCACTGTATTTGCAAAGACCACTATGCGAGGGTGTATTTTCCATGGATCCATGGGGCATGTCATTAGCTAGAGGATGACCCTTGGAGGTACTGTTACACTACCTCCAAACTCCATGAGATGGTCAATATAGAAACATCTTTGAAGGCTTCTTTGTAGACAACAGAAACTCCAAAAGCAACAACAACAACAACAACAATAGGCAACAATCTAGTGTAAGATAAGGGAAAGAGGAAGATTACTGAGAACCCAGAGGTAGATCAAAGCTACAAGATGAAGGAAGATCCTCTCTTAGAGAAGGAAACTTTGGCAACAGAAGCAAAGAGGGAGCAATGGATCTAGAGAGAAGAGAAAAGGAAGAGAGAAAATTAAAGGTTGCAGGAAGCATAATTGATGCTGCAGGAGACAGAGAAGAAGTTGAAAGGAGAACAAGAGTTGATGAGGAGAGAAAGATAAGAGAATAAGAAACAGGAAGAAGAACAAAGGCAAGGCATCATGATAGAGCAAACAATTCCCATACAAGTTGATGAGTCATAACAACTAGCAGTTGAGGAAGAGGGTGAATAGATGCAGGATTGGGAGATTTCTTAATAGATTGAGAAACTGACTGAAGTAACAGACATGGAGATGGAACATGAGCCAAAGAATGAAGATAATGACCTTATGTCGAGAGAACCAAAGGTCATCTCTTAGTTTCCTCCAGTGTAAGAAATGGTCCCGAGTGAGCAAGGAGATATTGCTATCCTTGATGATGATTTGATCATGGATCTGTAACATCTATCATTTGATGAGGTGCAGAAGAAGATTCTACAGGCCCGGAGGAAACGCTTTTCGAATGATCACACATCACCTACATTCATTAAGAAAAGGGTGATAGTGTCAGACACCAGGAAGCATCCAACTGCCCTTGCCAAAGCCAACTTGGCCTATCCATGGGCAACAATCTCAAATGTCAAGTACCTGATGGCCGAGAATGAAAAACTGGAAAAGAACTTGTAGGTTGCTAGGCAAGAGGAAGAACAACTTCGAGCATCAACATAGAATGCAATTTCAATAATGGGGGAGATGAGGAAAGTGATACTTGCTGAAGTATCAACACTTGAGGGTACCATGCAGAAGCTCTATGATGGATTTGTCAACGTGCATAAAGAAGTTTTCCATGTGCATAACCTACAACAATGGAGCAAAGAGTTTTTTCAAACTCTCAAGGATATACGTGCTTCCATTGCCTATGTACAAGAGTCAACAATGAGGTACAAAGGGGCCCCACTTGACTTAGTTAAGAAGATGAAGCCACAAGTAGAGGTGGAGAACGTAAAGGTCTAGACATTGATCCAAAACTATGAGAAGCTCGCCCCATTCATCAACAGCATACAGGCCTCATATGTGTGGTTGTATAATAGTTTGGATGTCATAGTGGGGAAGCACATGATCCCATCAATTAGTTCCCTCACTGATGCTAGACCCACGAACTAGGTCTAGCTAGAGATTGATGAGTACATGGAGTAGCTAAGACAGAAGGCTGCCAGGGAAGACTTGGAATTGAATGCACACAACATGCAGAAGTATATTTGAGGTTCCGTCAAGGTCAACACCATGCTACACATGCTTCAGAACAAGTTGGATACAGGTTCCAAGACCATATACTTCCAAGAAAAATCCAGGTACTTATGCTTCAACTGAGCTTTTTTATTTTCATTTAGGCTTGTGTTTGCTCACTTGGTTCATTTTCTAACCCACAAGTCAACTTATTGACTTGGTCTTTTGATAGTTCCAAGCTTGCCTTAGAGAAATGCGCAATTCTTGAGGGAAACTAGCCTTGCTCTTGGGAATTGCACATTCCTGATCGCTAGTGAGCCTTGAGCTCAGGAAAGGCGCAAAACTGGATCGCAACCAACCTTGAGCTAGGAAATTGTGCATACATGAGAGGCAGGCCACAACCACTCAGCCCAGAAATTGTGCGAAACCCACTGTAATTAGAAACTGTGCAATGCATGATCCAGAGAGTTGCTCGATTCTTCCCATAACTACGCAATCTTTCCGAGCAATGCATGGGAGTTTTTCCTGAAAAAGGAAAAAAAATAAAAAAACATACCTAAAAAATAGGGATCTATTTTGAGAAACTTGAAGAAGGTACTTGAGTTATTTTGGAAAATTTTGCCAAGTGTCATTTTTTCCTTGATTTTTTGCATGCACGTCATAAACCCTAACTTGACCAAATATATTTAGTTGGCACTGCTAGAGATCATCTACACATTCGATCTTGGAGCTCTAGAATTCCTAAGGAGTTAAAGGAACCTTCAATGCGATCATCGTCACTTTTCCGAGTGAGTTTTGCTTTTTTAGTCTTTTGCCTTTTTTTCTGATACTTTTTGTTGTTTAGCTTGTGAGAGTGTTGTTTCACTTGTTTCTTTGAAAGACTGCTTGATTTTTAACTTGTTTTAGCTTGTAGAAGTGTTGTTTCAAGTTTTAGATTTCCTTTCAAAAGTGTCGTATGTGTTTTCCCATTTTTGCACCAACAATCACCATTGCAGCTTCACATGCTTTGTTTAACTTCAGTTTAGTTGATTCCTACACTTGCTTCACATGCATGCATCAACACTTAGTCAAATATGCACTCAACATATCACCATCTTTCAGATCTACTTTATTTTTACACTCCCCATGGGCAGATCAGGGCTTCCCTTGCTTAGATCCCACACTTCACTACATGAATTGCGCAATTTGGGAGCTCAAGGCCTCTACCTTGGCTTCTAAAATTGTACAGAGCTTGCCTTGGCCTAGCTCCAATTGCACACTATGTAGTTCTGGGAGCCAACCTCCTAGCTTGGCCACTGAGACTGCGCAATGCACTGTCTCTCATGTCCTTGGCCCAATACTAACTTGTGCATTACACAGTTCCAATCATCAAGCTTCCCAACTAACTATTGGGACTATGCAATATGAAGTTCCCATAGTCATCCAGTGACTTTTGTTTGCTATAATTAAGCAATATTTCCCATCATGAGCTCGGCTTGTTGCTTGATATTGTCTTGAAGTTGCTTTGGTTTTTAATCTGACATTTGCTTTCCATGAGTGTCCTCTCTGTCCCACGGGTACAACACTTGTTGGGTATCTATCTAGCAGTTACAGTTAACATGGCATCCAAGAGCGTTGCATTAAAGGAAACCACTAAGAGCAGTACTAGGGAAGTAGTTGAGTAGATATAAGTTGATCTACTAATTTATGCAGATACTCAGCTATTCTTTGAGAACGGTTCAACACTAACATGGAAGCAAATCAAAGATACTTTCGTAGAGAATTTCAAGGAAGACTTAGAAGACCGACAGGTTTATCTTAGTATCCAGCAGTTAGGCTTATACAAGGTTGCGTGCAAGTACCCCGCCTTCCCATGTGCTGAAATTATCCATTGGATTGTATCACATGCAGATGAACATACTATGACATTGAGTAGTGCCAGTGAGATAGAGCTTGCACCTTCAAGGTAAATAAATTTCAACATATGTATCATTTACCCCAGCTGGTGAAGTGCATGGACTCATTTTTCTATGCCACCCATAGCTTTGTGAACACTAGAGATATCATCAAGCACTGGGTGAAAGAGTCGTCAAAGTTCAGATAGACACTCAATCATGTTTACAAGACAAATTGCATTAGGAAGGCTTATCTATTCTTGATCATCTTTGCCTACATAATATATGGTCAAGAGAACACAAAAGCCTTTTTTGAAGGGTGGGTAGTCGTACTGTACCAGTTGGTTAATGATGGGAAACTATTCAACTAGTCAGATTTGTTGGCTCATCAGTTGAAGATCCATGTGACTAACACTCGGAATCCACCCAAGAATGAGAAAGCAAGGTTTTACATGTCCACATACTTACCTAATGCAATTTGTGCCCAACATTAGTTCCGTTGCTTGAGCTGGACATGGACACCAAAAGAGTCTTCCATCAACATCTATTGCAAGTTGCTTTCCGGCTACAACTATCAAGGAGTGATGGCAAGGCTAACTGACCATTTTATCATCCTGTTGTACAAGCTTATATTCGAGCAGGATCCACCTTGCATGTCCCAAGAAGCAATGGAGGCAATAGTAAACATTGTAAATTGGTATGCCTCACTAGGTGGGACCTTCATCAAAGTGTTTGACAGAGATAAACCTTTGCATATTCTACCAAGTTATGCCACTAACAAGATTATCATGCAAGAGGTCTCATATCACCTCTTCACAAGGTTGTTAGCAAGATTGTATAGGAAGAAGAAAGTGCCATGGCCAACTCTTCCTTTGCAGATTAGATTATAAAAGATTAATAGCTTGAAAGATGTAGATTCCAAGGATAAGGAGATTGTGAAATTCGAGTTCAGCACCAAAGAATTTAATCCGTATGATTCCCACGATATTTTCAAAGACCATTGTTCAAGGGTGTATTTTCCATGGATCCATGGGGCATGGCATTGGCTAAAAGAGGACCCTTGGAGGTACTGTTACACTACCTCCAAACTCCATGAGCTCGACAATATAGCAACATCTTGGAAGGCTACTTTGTAGACATCAACGACTCTGAAAGCAACAACAACAACAACAACAATAGGAAAAAATCCAGTGCAGTACAAGGGAAAGAGGAAGATTATTGAGAACCCAGAGGTAGAGCAAAGCTACAAGATGAAGGAAGATCCTCTCTTGGAGAAGGAAACTTTGGCAATGGATAAAGAGAGCATAGCAAAGAAAGAGAGAAAAGTATAGGTTGCATGAAGCGTAATTGATGTTAGAAGAAACAAAGAAGAAGTTGAAGGGAGAACAGGAGTGGAGGAGGAGAGAAAGAGAAGAGAAGAAGAAACATGATGAAGAACAAAGGAAAGGCACGATGACAAAGTAAACAATTCCCATAGAGTGAATAGATGCAGTCAAAACAACCAACTGTTGAGCAAGAGGGTGAATAGATGCAGTATTGGGAGCTTGCTTAATAGATTGAGCAACTAATTGAAGTAACAGACATGGAGATGGAACATGAGCTAGAGAATGAAGATACTGACCTTATGCTGAGAGCACCAGAGGTCATCTCTCGGTTTCTGCCACCTCCAGTGTCAGAACTAGTCTCGAGGGAGAAAGGAGATATTGTTATCCTTGATGGATGTGTAACATCTATCATTTGACGAGGTGCAGAAGAATAGTGTAAAGGCATAGAGGAAACACTTTTCGAATGATCATGAATCACCTACATTCATCAAGGAAAGGGTGATAGTGTCAAACACCAAGAAGCATCCAACTTCCCTTGCCAAAGCCAACTTGGCCTATGCATGAGCAATAAGCTCAAATGTCAAGTACTTGATGACCGAGAATGAAAAACTTGAAAAGAACTTGCAGGTCACTAGGCAAGAGGTAGAACAACATCGAGAATCAACACAAAATGCAATTTCAACAATGGGGGAGATGAGGAAAGTGATATCACTGAAGTATCAACACTTAAGGATACCATGCAAAAGCTCTATGACGGATTTGTCACCGTGCATAAATAATTTGTCCATGTGCATGGCCTACAATAATGGAGCAAAGAGTTTGTTCAAACTCTCAAGAACATACATGCTTCCATTTCCCATGTACAAGAGTTGACAATTCGGTACAAAGGGGCCCCACTTGACTTAGATAAGAAGATGAAGCCATAGGTAGAGGTGGAGAAAGCAAAGGTCCAGATGTTGATCCAAAACTATGAGCAACTCGCCCCATTCATCAACAGCATACAGGCCTCATATGTGTGGTTGTACAATAGTTTTGATGTCAGAGTGAGGAAGCATAGGATCCCATCAATTGGTTCCCTCATCGATGCTAGACCCAAGAACTAGGTCTAGCTAGAGATCAATGAGTACATGGAGCAACTAAGAAGGGAGTCTGCCAGGGAAGACTTGGAGTTGAATGCACAAAACATGCAGAAGTATATTGGTGGTCCTGTCAAGGTCAACACCATGCTGCAAATTATTCAGGATGAGTTGGATACAGGTTCCAAGACCATATACCGGATGCCATGGAGGCAAGAGTCTACTTTCAGAAAAACACCATCAAATAGTTTGGGGACACAATCATGCAGTACCAAGCTTAGCATCAATATGTGATTGACAAGCACCAAGTGGAGGTTGTCGAGTTGGTCTTTTCTTAAACTTCAAAATCATGGTGTTTTGTCTTGTTAGGTTGTCTCTAGCCTATTTTGTGTCACATGGGTACATGTGGAAAACGTAATATTATTTGTAAATATGTTGTAAGTGAAACTCCAAGTGTCATTAGTGGAATGTGAAAGATCATCATGTTGTGTAATGAGTTATTTGTAAAGAATTTGAAGAGTCATAAGGGCAGTCAAAGACTCACAAAGGGGAATATCAAGGGTCACCCCACCCTTTGTTATAAATAAAACGTCATAACTCATATAATAGGCTTTTGGGAGCCAAGATTTTGGCTAGGCTTAGGTTTAGGAAAGGCTTGGGAGTATTGTGAAGAGCCTTGGCTTCTCCATAGCATAGAGCGAGTATCATGCTTTGGAGTAGTAGGTGTTCTTCGCTGTAATGTTCCACAATTGGGGCTAGTGTTCATCAATGGTGTATGTATGGATGAAACTTTCACTTAGAATAATAATATCAAAGCCAACACGATTTCATGCATATGTTGTTAATGTAGTTGGACTATTCTGGTTGCTTTAGCAATGTACCTTGTTTAACTTAAACATTTTGTTTTGAACTAATTTGCAATTGTATGAATCCCATTGAATGCGTGTTATTGGATTAAATCATCACTTCAATTTGTGGACTATTCTGCATTTTAGATTGTGATGCCATTCCGCTTGTGTGTTCCTTTCAAGTTACATACTATATCAGGATTCTAAGGGGCGCACTTCCTTTTCCCCTCCATGTGTTAGAACCTTCATGCATCATACTTGACTCTCCACAGGGTTACACACTTTATCTCACCCAAAGCTATCATGCTTACCTCTGCGCGCTACCGCTGTCAAGGCATTAGACTACCACCCATTGCTGGGACTCCTACTCCAAACGGTTTGAGGTCTACTTGGGACTTCATATCGAGGAGATCCCCTGAATGTTGGTGGGTCCAGAAAAGTCAACATTTCTAGCACTAGAAGGATGGCTAGATGACAAGTTGAGCCCTTCAAGTCTGTTTTGAATTTCTACACTTATTTCATGACTTTTGCCCAAATCATAACTTCGACATGTTTCTCTAACTTTGTTGATTTTGACGTGCCGACGAGCATCATAAATGACTTGTCCAAATATAATTTCAATGGTGAGGACGGAACAACCTTGTTAAGGCACGCAAGTGCTTTTGCTGGCTTCTATGACATGCATGATGTCCCGTCGGATGACATTGCCTATTGGTTGTTTTCTTTCACGTTTGAAGGGCACACAAAGCAATGGTGTCACACATTGCGTGCAGCCTCTGTACACTCTTTTGATAACTTATTTAGAGAATTATGTCTTTCTTTTGTTCTTTATGACCATAAATCCCTTAAGAAAAAAATTTAAAAATTGTGAAAATCACCTAACAAATCTCTTCAAGATTTTCACGATCGTTTTCTTCACTGCTGTTATGTATTTTATTGAAGATGAAGTTGACTGGAAATCTTTGGAGGAAATATTTCAATATCTTATTCACGTTTCTGAGAATCCACATGAGTTAGGATCTTTCGAACCTCTCCCAACATACCTCGGTGTTAGAGATTCTAAATCTGAGATGGACAAGGTTGTTGTCCCAAGTGACCCTCCGTCCCTTGTTGAAAATTGGCAACAAGAAATTGCTAAAAATAGAAGTGCTAAAAATAGCAGTTTGGGCATCGGTGCTCGATTGGGCAATAAGGAATGAAAAATGTAAGTGCTAAAAATAGAAGTTCTATTTTTAGAAGTTCAAGTTGGATTCCTATTTTTAGACAGTCCTTGGTCTAAAATAGGAAGTAAATTTCGAATTTGGTCTTACCAGCAGTTTGAATATTAATTAATTAATTCTCCATGAGTTAATTAGCTAAAGAAAATCAAACTTGAGGTCTTCATGAGAACATGCAATAATTTCTCCACTGATTGGGGAATGTGTCCTTGATTTGCTCCACTAATTGAGGAATTAAGGATGAGTTCTATATTGAGAGGATCAGTTGACTTAGTCTAACTTAGTCAAGTTTAGTTAGATTAATTTAACAAGTTGTTAAATTATAGTTTTTTGATGCTTGCATGCATGTGACAACTGTTATTTTCAGATAACTGAGTATTCTCTCATGGATAATTGATGCATGGCAGTTCAGACAGAGACCCAGTTGAGATAAGAGAAGGGACAATGTATTATCAGTTGGATGAATATTTTTCCAATAGAGGGAGCTCATCCATGATGAGGATTTATCTCCTTCAGGTTTGTGCAGTTAGATCAGAGGTTAGTGAGTGTGTGAAGAGGCCAATTCACACATGTGACATCACTGGACCCCAAGGAAACTGCACAAGGAAATAGGAGGCTTGGAGGGCAGAGGAGAAGGTTTGTGAGAAGCCTTTAACTATCTATGAGCAGCAGAGGGATTGTACTAAGAGCTGGATAGCTTTTGAGCTAAGGCTTTGTGTAATTCGAACTATATTTCCACTTGTATGATAATACAGAGATGGGGTTTTAGGTAAGTGATTTCCTCGGTAAATTCTTCTGTGTTATGTGTGATTGATTCCTTCTTATCAATTATATGTGTTCTTATTGATGTTGCTCATGTTCGATTAAGATTCCACTAAATTGTTTGTAGAAGTAGATCAAGTGTTTTGCTTGTACATTGCATTACTAGGTGATCTACAGGTGGGAAATTTCTACACATTATCATAGCTAGCTGATTTGTAGAGAAATTCTACATGGTATCAAAGCTAGCTGGTTTGTAGGAAAAATTATACAAAATTCTACATCCCCTTCTCATCAAACAACTATAGCTCCTCAAATCGAGGTGGGAGAAGTTGAGAATCCACTTGTCAATCTCTCACCATCTCCTCCCACCTCACCTCCTCAAGATTTCTATGCAGATTTGGACTATATCCCCGATGGTTTTCATGTGCTCTTATCTCCTTAGCCTCTGTCCTTTGGTCCCTTTGATCCTCTGGATTTTGGTGTGTTTTGTTCATCTATCTTGGATCTCATACGTGATGTTCACAAGGATCAAGTTTGGACGGAATTGGTGTTGAACAACCAACCTGCGCTATCATTTTTTATGAGTATGTGTGGGAATATGAACAAGAACCTGTGGTAAAGAATGACCTCTTTCTGTCCACACCTCGTCCTCTTTGTCCTGACATCTTCCATGATTGTTCCATATTGTGAAAATTCATTTCCAAATGTTTCTATCTTCGATCATTCACAGAACACGTGGAATGCTAGTTTTTCATTTGATTGTGGAGAGGACAAATCTATCTTCCCTGATCCTCCCAATCTCTCATCTTACCTTTCTGGAAACATAGAGGGTGTAATTCCCCTTTGTACAATTAACCAGATCATGAGTATGTCATTGTCCATCATCTTGTACTTCCTGATCGTGGCTTGTCATGATCTTTTCATTCCTTCATTTGATCATGATTCTAATTTTCCTAATATTGATCTTTTAAGCAACCAGTATTTGATGATCCATCTTCTGATGAATTGGTAACTCCTTGAGTTGTCAAGGCACTTCAGCTCAAGCTGATGGTTATGCCAAGTTCTCATAACCTTTAGGTTAGTTCCACTTCTGATGATAAACCTATTGAACTTTTCAAGGCTCCTCATCACTTTGTTCTTTATACTAAAAATCAATCTATTTCACAGTTTTCACATCTCCCAGCAGAATCACACAATCCTATTGCTCAAGCATTGAGGAGTTGTACGTAGCAAGCACTATTGAGAAACAAATTTTTTCTTCTTTCTTTATGTTTTCACGTTTTACAAGTTCAAAGGTGTGTACAAGCTTGTCTTCCACACACAATGTGATAGACACCATGATACATCCGCAAAGAGACTTTCATTTTCTTTTTGTCTTTACTTCTATGTGGATGCATTGAAGGTTGAAACGTTTTGGTTTACATTTTTTTATATTTCTTGTTTGTTGGTTTGCTTATACATCTTTCTTGTCGATCATGCTCTCGTCTTCGTGGGCTAATCGATGCGCTGATGGATGCGTTGGAAGTATCACTTTACGTGAGTTGGCCTATGTTCTGCTTAGGTTAGGAGTAGTAGTAGTGTTTGATTTTCTTGTTTGTTTCCTAAATTTCTTACTTTGTTTTTTTTGTCTTGCTTCTTTTCTTTTCTTATTTTCTTTTGCACATGTAGGTTAGGTTCTGCATGAAATCATGTTTGTTTTTTTAGATAAGTAGGGTGAAACCCAAGAGGAACTTGTACAACTATCAGCACTTGGTTATCTGCCTATTCCCTCTCTTCATGTGAATCTTGTATTTCTTCTAGTCGATGATACCCTAATGGAAAATACATTCCTTTCAGAGAGAGTCATGGTGAAATTATGATGCTTGCACTCTTAACTAGTACCACCTACTCTAATAAATTTTTCTATATTTGGTTAACCCTTGTCAGCTTAGTCAAGTAGACTAAGGAGAGGAAGAAAACCTTAACAAATATTTCAGAGGTATATATAAATATCCTTCTCTGAAGGGACAACCTCTTTTTCTCTTAGTAAGTCGGGATCCCTCTTCCACCTCATGAAATAAATAAGTGCCTATGCACAGTTCTTTGAAAAATAAAAAATGAAAAAAATAAAATAAAGGGCGAAAGAAGAGAAAGGATTTTTGCATAGAGAGGTGAAGCAAGTAACTCCATTGGGGTACTTTCCAGGCTTGTTGGTAGCAGAGCAATGCTTGTGCTCTTGAAGTGACTTCGCTGAGATATTGTTAAGCCCTCCTAGCAGCAGAGCAACACTAGAGATGAAAATAAAACTCCAACAGTTTATTTCACTTGTGCATATATATACCCCTCATCCCCAATTGAAACAACTCAATTTGACTTAGCTTGGTATGTGCGTTGTTGATAAACAGAATGGTAGAGACTACATCTTTGACTCAAGCTAAGTGAAGAAACTATGATAATTGAAGAACTGAACAATACTTATAAAAAAGTTATACTTGTTGTGCATTAGACAAGGTCCCTACAGAGAGCTAGAGTTCTACCAGTGTGTCATCGATGTTGTAGCTGCTACAACCACCCTCCAAAATTTTGTTTACACTTCGTTTTGTAGCTTCCCTTTTAAACCACAACAACTCATCTTGATTTGATCCAGGTACTTTTGCTTCGACTGAGCCTTGTTATTTTCATCTTGTCTTGTGTTTTCTCACTTGGTTCATTTTCTAACCCATATTCCGATCTCTTGACTTGGTCTTTCAAAAGTTTCGGGATTGCCTTAGAGAATTGCACAATTCTTGAGGGCAACTAGCCTTGCTCTTGGGAATTGCGAAGTCTTGACTGCCAGTGAGCCTTGAGCTCAGGAAATTTGCAGAACTGGATGGAAGCCAACCTTGAGCTGGGAAATTGCGCAGACATGAGAGGCAGCCCAGATCCACTCAACCCAAAAATTGGGTAGAACCTAATGTGCTCAGAAATTGCGTGATGCATGAGCCAGAGAGTTGCCCGATTCTTCCCAGAATTGCACAATATTTCTGGGAAATGCATGGTAGTTTTTCCCAAAAAAGAAAAAAGAAAAAATCACCCTAAAAATAGGGATCTATTTTTAGCAACCCAAAGGAGACACTTGAGTTATTTTTGAAATTTCCGCCAAGTGTCACTTTTTCCCTTATTTTTGGCATGCATGTCATAAACCCTAACTTGACCAAATCTATTTAATCGATGCTACTAGAGATCATTTTCACATTCGATCTTGGAGCTCTAGCATTCCCAAGGAGATCAAGGAACCTTTGGTGTGATCACCGTTCCTATTCCGGGTGAGTTTTGTTTTTCTAGCTTTTTGCTGCTTTTTCTATCACTTTTTATTTTTTTAGCTTGTGAGAGTGTTGTTTCACTTGTTTCTTTAAACAAATGATGACATTTTCACTTGTTTTAGCTTGTAGAAGTCTTGTTTCAATTTTTAGATTTCCTTTCCCAAGTGTCGTATGTGTTTTCTCGTTTTTGCACCAACGGTTGCTGTTGCAACGACTCTCTTCACATGATTCATTTTCCTTCAGTTTAGTTGATTCATGCACTTGTTTCACATGCATGCATCAATGCTTAGTCAAATTTGCACTCAACATCTCACCATATTTCAGATTTATTTGATTTTCACACTCCCCATGGGTAGATCTGGTCTCCCCTCGTCGAGATCTTACACTTCACTGCATGCATTGCGTAATCTAGGAGCTCAAGGCCTCTGTTTTGGCTTATGGAATTGTGAAAAGCCTATCTCGGACTGGCTCCAACTACGCACTGCCCAGTTCCAAGAGCTAGCCTCCCAGCTTGGCCACTGAAACTGCACAATGCACAGCCTCTCCTGGCCTTGGCCCAAGACTGAACTACGCATTACGTAGTTCCAGTCATCAAGCTTCCTAACTAAATGTTGGGAATGCACAATGCAAAGTTATCACAATTAGCTAGTGACCTCTGTCAGCCTAAATTTCACAATCTTTCCCATCATGAGCTCGACTTGTTGCTTGATATTGTCTTGAATTTGCTTTGGTTTTTAAGCTGACATTTGCTTGCCATGAGCGTCCTCTCTATCACACAGATACAACAGTTGTTGATTATCTATCTAGAAGTTACAATTACCGTGGTATCCAAGAGAGTTTCATCAAAGGAAACCATTGAGAGCAGTGCTGGGGAAGCAGTTGAGCATATATTAGTTGATCTACTAGTTTATGCAGATACTCAATTGTTCATTGAGAAGGGTTCAACATTGACATGGTAGCAAATCAAAGATACTTTCATAGATAATTTCAAACGAGACTTAGAAGACCAATAGGTTTATCTTAGTATCCAATGGTTAGGCTTATACAAGGTTGCGTGCAGGTATCCTGCCTTCCCATGTGTGGACATTATCCATTGGATTATCTCACACACAAATGAACATAATATGACATTGAGCAGTGCCAGTGAGATAGACCTTGCCACCTTCAAGGTAGAGAACTTTCAGCAGATATATCACTTACCCCAACCAGTGAAGCACACAGACTCATTTTTCTATGCCACCCATAACTTTGTGCACACTAGAGATATCATCAAGTGCTGGGTGAAAGAGTCATCAAAGTTAAGATAGACACCCAATCATGTTTACAAGACAAATTCCCTTAGGAAGGTTTATCAATTCTTGATCATCTTCGCCTATAGAATATATGGTCAAGAGAACACATAAACCTTTCTTGAAGGGTGGGTAGTTGTACTAGACCAGTTGGTGAATGATGAGAAGCAATTCAACTTGTCAAATTTGTTGGCTCATTAGTTGAATATCCATGTGACTAACGCTTAGAATCCGCCCAAGAATGAGCAAGCAAGGTTTTACATGTCCTCATACTTATTGGATACAATATGTGCCCAACAACAGTTCCATGGCATGACCTAGAAATGGACACCAAAAGAGTTCATTATCAACATCTATTGCAAGTTGCTTTCTAACTGCAACTATCGAGGAGTGATGACAAGGCTAATTGACCATTTTATCATCCCATTGTAGAAGCTTATCCTTGAGTAGGATCCACCTTGCATCTCCCGAGAAGCAATGGAGGCCATAGTAAACATTGATGATTGGTATACCTTACCAGGTGGCACCTTCATCAGAGTGTTTGGCAGGAGAGAAGCCTCTGCATATTCTACCAAGGTATGCCACTAACACGCTGATCACACAATAGGTCTCATATCACCTCTCCACAGAGTTCTCAGCAGGACTACATAGGAAGAAGAAAGCGTCATGGCCCGCTCTTCCTTTGTAGATCAGACTATACGAGATTAAGAGCTTAAAGGATGTAGATGTCGAGGCTAAGGATATAGTGAAATTTGAGTTCGACACAAAAGACTTTAATCCGTATGATCCCCACGATATTTGAAAAGACCATTGTGCGAGGGTGTATTTTCCATGGATCCACGGGGCATGCCATTGGCTAGAGGAGGACCCTTGGAGGTACAGTTACAATGCTTCCAAACTACATGAGCCAGTCAGTATAGCAACAACTTGGAAGGCAACAACAACAATAGGCAGCAATCTAGTGGAGGACAAGGAAAAGAGGAAGATTGTTGAGAACCCAGAGGCAGAGCAAAGCTGCAAGACAAAGGTAGGTACTCTCTTGGAGAAGGAAACTTTGGCAGCAAAAGCAAGGAGGGAGTAGTGGATAAAGAGAGCAGAGCAAAGGAAGAGAGAAAAGCAGAGGCTGCAGGAAGCAGAATTGAAGTTGTAGGAGATGAAGAAGAAGTTGAAGGTAGAACATGAGTATAGGAGGAGAGAAAGAGAAGAGAAGAAGAAAGAGGAAGAAGAACAAAGGCAAGACACAATGACAAATAAAACGATGCCCATACAGGTTGATGAGTCATAACAACTAGCAGTTGAGGAAGAAGGTGAATAGATGCAGGATCGAGACCTTGCTCAACAGATTGAGTAACTGATTGAAGTAACAAACATGGAGATGGAATAAGAGCCAGAAAATGAAGATACTAACCTTATGTCGAGAGCACCACAGATCATCTCTCAGTCTCCGCCATCTCTAGTGTTAGAACCAATTTTGAGCGAGCAAGGAGATATTGTTCTCCTTGATGGTGATTCGGTCATGGATGTGTACAATCTATCATTTGAAGAGCTGCATAAGAATATTGTACAGGTGCAGAGGAAACAATTTCTGGATGATCATGCATTACCCGCATTCATCAAGGAAAGGCTGATAATGTTTATCACCAAGAAGCATCGAACTTCCCTTGCCGAAGTGAGCTTGGCCTATCAAATATCAAGTACCTAACGACTGATAATGAACAACTGGCAAAGAATTTGCAGGCTACTAGGAAAGAGGCAAAACAACTTCGAGCATCAATGCAGAATGCAGTTTCTACAATGGGGGAGATGAGGAAAGCGATACTCACTGAAGTATCAGCACTTGAGAGTACCATGCAGAAGCTTTATCACAGATTTGTCACCATGCATAAAGAAGTTGTTCGGGTGCATGACCTACAACAATGAAGCAAATATTTGTTCAAACTCTCAAGAATATACATGCTACCACCGCTCATGTACAAGAGTGGACAACATGGTACAAAGGGGCCCCACTTGACTTAGTTAAGAAGATGAAGCCACAGGCAAAACTAGAGAAAGAAAAGGTCTAGATGTTGATCCAGAACTACGAGTAGCTCGCCCCATTCATCAACAACATACAAGCCTCATATGTGCGGTTGTACAACAGTTTGGATATCATGGTGAGGAAGCACACGAGATCGTGGAGTTGGTCTTTCCCCAAACTTCAGAATAATAATGTTTTGTCTTGTTAGGTTGTCTCTAGCCTATTTTGTCTCACATGGGTACATGTGGAAAATGTAGCATTATTTGTAAATATGTTGTAAGTGAATTTTGTAAGTGTCATTAGTGGTATGTGAAAGCTCATCATGTTATGTAATGAGTTATTTGTAAAGAATTTAAAGAGCCATGAGGGTAGTCAAGGAGTCACAAAGGGGAATGCGAAGGGTCACCCCACCCTTTGTTATAAATAGAACCTCATAACTCATAGAACAAGCTTTTGGGAGCTAAGATTTTGGCTAGGCATAGACTTAGGAAAGGTTTGGGAGTATTGTGAAGAGGCTTGGCTTCTCCATAGCATAGAGCAAGTATACTTCTTTGGATGAGCAAGTGTTCTTGACTGTAATCTTCCACTATTGGGGCTAGTGGTTGTCAATGGTGTATGTATGGATGAAACATCCACTTAGAATAATAATATCAAAGCCACCACGCTTTCATGCATATGTTGTTAATGTAGTTGGACTATTCTGATTGCTTTATCAATGTATGTTGTTTAACTTACGCATTTTCTTATGCACTACTTTGTATGCAATTATATGGATTTTGTTGATTGCATGTTGTTGGATTAACTCATCACTTTAATTTGTGGACTATTATGCATTTTAGCTTGTGATGCCATTCCTCTCATGTGTTCATTTCAAGTTGCATACTATTACAAACTTCTAAGGGGTGCACTTCCTTATCCTCTCCGTGTGTTAGACCCTTCACGTATCGCACTTGACTCTCTAAAGGGTCACATACTTACTCTCACCCAAAGTTATCATACTTACCTCTATGCGCTACCACGGTCAAGGCATTACACTACCACCCATTGCTGAGACTCCCACTCCAAACGGTTTGAGGTCTAATTGGGACTTCATATCGGGAAGATCCCCTGAATGTTGGTGGGTGTAGCACGTCAACAGGTTTATAGTGGTAGCTAGCCAAATTTTTAACCTACGCCTCACCCAAGTAATCCTAACTAGTTATCAATTCCCCTAGATTAGAAAAACATAGATAAACACACATATTTGATTCCAAATCATAACGTGGGTTACACGACCCATCCATATTACATGTGATCATTGAAATCAAGCCCCTCTCATAAAAATATGATTCATTTGCAAACCCTATGCTATATTTTAATGCCATTTACATGGCTTAACAACCCAAAATCATTGTTTTCCATAAATCCTACCATAAAATCTCTAATTTTATTTATTTTTTTAATATATAATTAATGTTTTTTTAATATAAATGAGAACTCAACATAATGTTGTCTATTAATATTCATTGACACTTAATGCTATAAAGGGGAAAACCAAGCCGCTCAAAGTGAATGGTCCATAGGGAGCACTCCCACTCATGCTATATGCCTTGGGTTTTGGATCATTAACCTATTTCCTTCTATCCAAAGAATACAAGCTCTTAGCTACCTAAAAACAATTGTAAGACATATTCTAAACTATTATATATATGATTAAAGTTATGGTAATATAATATTATATTTTAAACTAATAAATAAAAGACTTAGTCTAATTTATAGAAGAAATAACCTTTTCACCTCGTTATACAATCTCAAACAATATTGTGATTTTTTGTTATTTAAAATACATTTTTGAATGCAAAAATAAATTCAATAACCTAAAAAAACATTTAGAAATTAAACAACTTTAAATTAACAAAAAAAATATTCGAAAAAAACCTATTTCATCTCTCCATACAAATAAAACTACCCGATATTATGGTTTAGTATTACGATACCACACATACATACATGCAAATATATACATCATTAATGTATGTGTACATACATGGCATGACTCCAATGTATGTATACATTTCATGGCGACTGGATTGTGGGGTATATTTTCAGGTTACGAATCTCGCGTTCACACGGCCTTTTGGACACCAGATTTGATAACCTATTTCCATCGCCCCACTCTCACCTGTACCCACTTTTCATGTCTTGTCCCCACATGTCCCACCTCCTCAAGTTACTGCCCCAATAATTTCACTATTCAAATAGGCTTTAAGGCTCAGGCTCCACTTTGATCACTTAGGATTCTCCTCTGCAGGAATCCCCAGAATTTGTTCAGTCGTCGTTACAAGGAGTTTCCAATGATAGGAGATTTATTACTACGGTCAGACAAATCGTTAAGCTAAAATGAAACCTATTTATTTTATTAGTTGCAAGTTTGAACACCAGAGAATGTAAACCTCGAGTCAGGTGATTCAACTTAATTTTTTTAAAGTTGCATTTGTTTATGTGCAAATGTGGCTCCCTGGCGTAAAAGGGATTTTAAACGCTTACTAGTTTTTCAGTACACATTACTGCTGTGTCTCCTGAAATAGCCAGGGGCCGGATCACTATTCTGCAGACTCGAAGTCTTCGTGGAATTTGAGTACGTGCAGAGAAATTGTCAAAAGCTAACTAAAGGAGCATGACTGGTAGGTATACTGTGTGGTACGTGGAAATGGCAGATAACTGCAATTTCAACAGAAGCATCTCGTGCGGGAGAATGAGATCATGAAGATTGGAATTTAGGCATCGATACTGAGAATGTTGGGAGTACCTACCATACCTTTCACAGCAAAAACAACTTTATAGTAACAACCATTCTCACTCATAATGAAAACGAACCGCTAAAAATAGCAGAGTGCTGCAAACTCTATAAAGCGAATTGAATTTGAATAAGTGTACGCTGAAAGTTGGGTCAAACTGGTTTATGTTTGGATGAGGATTGAATAGAATATTCTTCAAAATGGTGCAGTGAGTGAACAAAACACGGTTGTGAATCATATTCGTAATACCCACCACTTTTTTTTTTCTACCAATCCACGAGACCACTAGGGCGGCGCGTCGTGCTGGGCGAATTCAGCGGGAAAAATTATGACGGGAAAGTGAGAGTGGATGACGCTCGCGCCAATTTCAAATGGACAGACGACGGGCAGGTTGGGCAGCCGGAGCATTTGGGGCAGCGTAAGTTCTCTCCTTCAATTCACTGGACGTGGTTCCTTTTAAGAAAATGCATTCATTTATTGATTAAATGTTGAGAGTCGAGACTTGGCTATCCTAGTCCTAGGATTGATTGGTCACACGATGAGATAAAGCATTAAATGTTGTGCTTTCAAGTTGTTGATTCCCTACGGGACACGATTTGTTTAAGTATTCACGTGGCCTCTTCTACTTCATTTCATACAGTCTCCTTAATACAAACAATGTACACATTATTCCATAAGTTATTAATAACAAAATTGTATTTTTTTTATAGTGATGTTGCCACATACTGATATCAATTTTTATTTTTTAGTCCAGGGAAATTACTATTAATTACTAATTTATTATTTTTATTTAAAAAAACTATACCATCTAAAATTTATCTTGCTAAATCCCTTACAAAATAATGTTTCATTGCTATTACATTCTTGATAATTTCTTAGATTCAAGAAAAAAAATTCGCTAATATAATAAATTTTTAAAATATACTCTAAATCCTAACTATTATTTATATTTAAATCAATTAAATTTATAATTTAGCAAAAAATTATAAAATTAAAACTTATATTCTTTTAACCTTATCACCATGATACATAAAATTCTTATAAAAGAAATACAAAAATTACCGCACCACGAATCAAATTTTTTATTAAAGAATTTCAACCTAAAAAAAAAGTATCCACTTATCTCACACCAATTATTTAAAAGGTCATTCTTTATTTTATTAAAAAATAATATTTACCCTATTATAAACTAATATATTATAATAATAATAATTACTGGAAAATTTTTTTTATGAGATTTATTTTTTCTTTGTGGTATTATTTATCACGAAAATAATTTTTCTATATTAAAAAGTTTTGTCTTAATTATGATATTTAAATTAATTATGTGATAGGCATGTTTATTTTGAAATTAGGTTTCCATAATTTTAATTTAATTATCAATCAATATTAATTGGCTAGTAGCCATTTCACTTCCATGGAATATTTTAAAATATTCTTGGTAGTATACACAAATTAAAAAATGAAATATATATCCAAAGTGGTTATGCATTTTTTTCCATTTTATTTAAATTCATTAAATAAAAAAAATGTCATATAAACAAGTATCATATCATCATAGATTCCATCCATATCATTATTCAAAATGCATTTTTAATCACATCATTGAATTTGAGTCCAATGAAATGAGTTATGGTTTTTTGAGCATGTGGTATTGATTAACCATGGTATTAACCCATGGTATTGTTACAAAACATATTCACAGATCAAGAATTTCCATAACAAAGTGAGATGAATTTCAGTGATTAAGAATCTTGTTAAAGTTTTCTTTTTAATGTATATATGTTTAACTTATATATAAATTCATTTTATCATTAATAATAATAATTACACTTTTAAATAAAGTTATAATTTAGTCATTTTTATTTTATTTTTTATTTAATAATAATTATAATTTTAAATAAGGTAATCTATTAGCAACTTGAAATGTACGATGTAGTAAGTGTTTCAATGTCTATTATGAATTGATGCATTTAGGCATTTACTAATATGGTTGCACTAGTGTAAGTGATTACAAGAATGTTTTTTTGGTTAATTGTTTAAAGAGACACTCTACCATTTAATATAGGGGAGACTATTTTTTTTAGTGTTAATTGTGTTCAGAAGCACATTACAACTTAGTATGAGAGAGATGTTATAGTGACATGTTAGATGAAATGTAGTTAGATAAAATGCAGCGAAGAGTTAAATAAAAAAAATTAATAAAAATAAAACCTAATATCAAATTAATTAAATTTGTTATATTGCAATTTTTTTTGGTAAGTCAAAATTATATTCATTCGTCAAAAAAGATGTACACTAGGATTAACAAAAAACAGGAGCTTTCATCCCGACCAGGTTTGTTAACCACCATTTGGAACATATGACAAAAAAAAAAAAGGAGACTAAGGACATCGTCCATAACTGAGAAGGCCAGAGACACCAGAAGACCAGTAAGACAAAGAGAATAATTGTAGTCATGCTAGTCATCCAACGTGATGTAAGTTGGGTTGTCTGGGATTGCCCTAGGAGGAGTCGGAGGACAAAAGGAGCATTGGGCATGCCCTTCAAAGTGAGCAATCCAGGACTCCAACTTCTCCACATTCTCTGATAGCAGGTTTTGTCCACGCTAGACCACCACCACTCATTCTCGAACCTAACATTGGAAGTAGTGCATTATATCTAAGGTGGCTATTAATTAAACATGCTTCTCTCTTCAGATCCGTTCAGTCGTTTCCAACCACTCCAGCAGGGATCGTATCAACTCGCGACAATTCTCCAGACAACAATGTTGAATTTCCCTCGGACCAGAAGTCGAACGCCGTGCAGACCGTGCCTTCCCATGCCACCACATTGCACGCCACCGCTTTGTTGTGGTTGCTACAACCACCCCCCATGCCGCATCACCAAGTCGCCACCTCCATGACCACCCTCCACTAGGAATGCCTTGTTGTCTTACTACCCCGACAAGCCCCTGACGCCTCCACTCCCAGGTCCAAAGATTGTATTTTCATTTCTGGGTCCCCGCATCCAGTCGTGACAAACTTTACTAGGAGGGAGGACCACCTTCAGCGTGAAGATGGGTGCATGCTGGCTAGACCAGCAATGACACTATCGATTTCGAAGTCAAGAACGTAAGAACCACCGACAACCTTCCAAACATGCTCGACTCCTAACCACCAGGCCCACCTCGCCCAAGGCTGAAACAACCAACCACCTAGGCACGAATGAGAGCTAGCACTTCCCTCCTCGAAGCAGTGACACACACCTACCAGGCTTCTGCCATGTAGAAATTCCCACTATAGATCAACAGATTATGCAATATACTAAAGCACAATACAAGATCTACTTCTACAACACTTTGCGGAAGCTTAATTGAATTGAGCAAGATAAAGAGAACACATATAACTGAGAATGAGAAATCAATCATACATAACACATAAGAAATAACCTGGGGAAAGCCTCAGCCTAAAACCCCAATCTCTGTATTATCATACAAGTGGAAATCTTGTTCAAGTTACAAAAATAATCAGCTCTCAAGCTATCCTGCTCTCTCTGCAATCAAACAATACAGATCACAGATTGAATAGACATAGTATATGTCCTCCTCAAGCCCTCCAAGCCTCCTATTTCCTTGCGCAATTTTTCTTGGGGTCCAATGATGTCACATGTGTGAATTGGCCTCATCACACTCACTAAAACTAAAGAAGTAACTGCACAATCCTCAAGGAAAGAATTCCTTCTACATGCAAGGAATATACACAATGGAATATTCTAGCAACTGATAGTACACTGCCCCTCCATCTGATCTCAACTATGTCTCTGTCTGAACTGACATGCATAAGTTATTTATGAGAGAATACTCAGTTATATGGAGTGCAGTAGTTACATGCATGCAAGCATTAACTAACTGAACTTACATTAATTCAACAAACTGTTTGAATTAATCTAACTGGACTTGACTCAGTTAAGTGAGCCAACTAATTACAAACCATCCTTATCTCTTTAACTTATGGATAAATTCCTCAATTAATGGAGAAACTTTTGCATGTCCCCACATAGACTTCAAGTTTGATTTTCCTTAACTAATTAACTCAAGATGAATTAATTAATTATTTTACAAACTGCTGCTAAGATCAAATTCGAATTTTACTTCACTATTTTAGTTTAGGGACTAACTAAAATAGGAAGGTATCTCGAAATGTTATTTATAGAATGTTATTTTTAGCACTTCCATTTTTCCATCCAATGTTGCTAAGACCAACACTGGCTGAACTGCAATTTATAGCAGTGTTATTTTTAGCATTTCTTGTTGCTAGTTTCAACACACCACCCCACCAATCTTGCCACCCTAGGCTCCGACATATAAAATCACAGTAATTTTGAAAATTCAGAAGAAGAAGGGTTGAGCAATACCCGACCCTACCCAAAGCACTTGATGAGTGCCTCCTCAACCGTGCCAGCAACAAGCAGCCACAACAACCTTCAAGGACCCGAATCCCTTCACCCCAAAACACATAGACAACCATACACTAATAAGCAAAGCAACAAAATTATAGGCCCGACAACCTAGGAAGGAGTGCGATTCACAGAGATGACACCACCCCTAGAAGCACTACCAACTATACTGCCTCCACCAACCTCCAAGAAACCAATAAACCACAACTTCCAATTTCCAAATGAACCAGAAATACAAACTAGTCGACACTTTTGAAAGTCGCACTGTGTATGCCCAAAAAAACATGAGATACCACCCCTGGAATAGGAAGGATACTAACCTGCAGAGCCAAGAGTCTAGGAAGAAACTCCGAGGTTGCCACATGCCCATAAAAACCATCGATGCTTCCTTCATCGGTGAGCAGAGTAGCAACAGGGAACATGAAACCGTATTGAAACTCCAACGCAAATGAATTTGAAATAATCCATATTATGTCTTAGATCATTGCTTCCCGCAGTCGTTGAGGCACTGAGGTATTTGACACGAACGCCATAACTCTCCCTGTATGTCAAGTGATTTGAGAGGGTAGGGAGGTCGACCCTCCACCCTTATGCAAATTGTTTACAAACATGAACCACGTGATTCTTTGTGCGCCAAGTTACTCACCCCTATTAGGGATATATTGCAATTTTGTTTTTATTAATAAAATTACAAACAATTTTTTTATAGAAAAAATTCATAATATGCTTATCACATTAAAAGATATTTAAATAATAAGAAATCATATTCATAGCCATTACATATATAAATGTGTGTTATATACAAATATGAATCATCACTACTTTAATTTATATTGTAAAATGATTTTTATTTTATAGTTGCTATTTATTTTTTTATCTCTCTATTTATATATACTTATTGTGTTGAAGCACACTTTACACTCTATGGGAGAGATGTTAATAAGTAGAATAGATGCATCTTAACACCCCATCTACCAAGTGCTTAGGGGATCAAATAGCTCAAGGTATAAATCTCTTTTTATGCGCATAGAAATATTTGAGTCCTTTTTGTACTTGGTAGATCTAGAAAATGAATATTCTTAATAAACTTATTTATATATATAAATTTCACATATCTATCTATAAAACTAATTTTATTTTTGTACTGTATTAATTAAATTTATTAATTTTTTATATTATAAGATCATAATTACCATATAAATTATATTATTTAAATTGATTATATATATATATATAATAAAAATAACAATAAACATTTACGATCACATATTTAAAAATATATTAATAAATAAATAATAAAAATACTATAATTTTTTTGTTAATAAAACAAATTATAATATTTTATTAATTTATATTTTAAAATGTGATCGTAATATGTTTTGTTGTACTTTTATTTATATTTTATTACAACATCTGCATCATTATAACAAGTCCCCTATTATTCTACCGCTTCCCACACTAATCAATTTCACTAATTAAAAATTATATATATATATACTTTACTTATTTTAAATTTGGAAATAGACAAAATTTAATATAAAAAGGGTTTAAATAAACGCGAATTATATAAAAATAATTTAAATATAGAAAGGGTTAGTTAATGGTGCCATTATTTTCTAATCATTATTGGTAATTTGACAAGCTGTGTAAATCTTAAATTTGATTTCCATGGGGTTAACTAGATTAAGTCACATTATTCCCTTTACCTTGATTATCATCTTGAATTGAAAACCTACTATAAATTTTCCTGTAAAATTAATACTCAAAAAGTTAAACCAGAATTTAATTTATAAAAATTGTAATGATAAAAATTCCATTTTTTTCAAATATAAGTGTGATTCCTTTCTATTAATCTTATGTTTCATTTATGTAATATGGATTAATGCAACAGGTATCTTTCATTTATTCTCCTCACCAACACAATTATAATCCACATCTATGAGGAAGAGCTAAAAGAATAGATACTTATCAATATGTGGAAACAAATCTACTTATTAGTCTTTGCTTACAGCAAAGCAGGGACTATAACAATCGATTGTCGTTGAATTCATATTAGTTTGCGTTGATCGATTGTGTTTAGCAAAATTTAACCAAACTTTATCGATGACATTTCAGGTTCAGCAAAATTTAACCAATGTTCTGAAACAAAACTCTTATTGGAACCCTCATGTCCCTTGAGGCAAAGTCTGCATAACCAAAGTTTTGTACAACCAAAAGCAACAAAGAACCAAAAGATTTTAGGATTAGCTAAGTTTGCAAATAACATAACTTCAATTTTCATTTCCAAAGTTTGAAATTAGTGTCAATTTCCCTATCCAAAGTTTTAATTTCTACATTGTCGGACTTTCTTTATCCCTTTCTATATCCAAAGTTTAAATTTAAATTTAAATTTTGCATCTTGTATTGGCACTGATGTCGCAGGTTGTCGATGCCACTATCTGAGACTTCTCCCTCCACGTATGTCCATAATATCCAAGTGGCAACTTTCTATCTATCAGTAAGATGTCTAAACTACGAGACCCGCTAGTAAAGGAGACAGGTAGATTAGAAGACCCGTTGGTAGAGGAACACTAAGAGACTCGCTGGTAAGAAAAGATTATTGCTTAGGTTCACAAAGAATGTCGCTCAGTTGTAGAAAAGTTACTATCTCTTAAGTACGCCTTTACACTCAATTGAATAGGTCGTGGCTGCGAAAAAACCCAAATGCAAGCCATTTTTAGTTAGAAAAATCGAATGCACTTTTGATGTGCACCCCTATTCTATTCTATAATAACGCATATCTGCAAGATAACAATCCTCCTTCAGATTATCATCATTTATCGAGTTGGCGAAAGAAAAATGTGAGTTCTCTACCTGATGTTGGAATCATACTCGACCCTGACTGTAACGCCCTAGCGAATCGGGCAGGTGCACGATGATGGGCGGGCGCCCCGCACGATGGGAAAACACTCCTTTACACAACGGTTAGGCAGTGGGCACGAACCGGGCAGGTGTGCACGATGGTGGATGGGCGCCCCGCACGATGGGCGGGCAACCCAGACACGATAGGCAAATACCGGGTGAGGCTACACAGAGGATTATAGCGTGCAGGCAAACAAAGAAACGGGCGCCCTGCGCATGATGGGCGGGCGACCCGCGCCCGAGGGGCGGGCGACCCGAACGAAGACACGACGAACACATCTCACTCGCATAGCGGTGGAGCACGGATAGCGCAGGTGCCACAGCAAAGAGATGCGCCCGCCAAGCCGGGCACGGGACGAAACAACATATAGGTTTCGGTAGCGCGTTCGAGGTTATATTCAGCCACGGGTCGAGGCGTGGGCAAGGCTGTGCACAAGGTGCGCCCGCCCGCCCGACGCCAGTTCGTGCGGACACATATATATAGCGGGTGGCGTATTGATGGAGGGCTGTGCGCAGGTGCGCCCGCCTGACCAACAGTTCGTGCAACGAATATATATAGTGGTTGTTGTATACGGCGGTGGGCTGTGCACGGGGTGCGCCCACCCGCCCGGTGAACAGTCGTGCAACAGACTTATATACATATCGGCGTTTGGCGGTGGGCTCTGCACGGGGTGCGCCCACCCGCCTGGTGAACGGTCGTGCAGCAGAGTTATATACATATCGGTGTTGGCGGTGGGCTGTGCACGGGTGCGCCCACCCGCCCGGTGAACTGTTCGTGCAGCACAACGGCAGCGTGGGTTCGAACGATAGCAGGCAGCATGGGTTCGAGCGACAGCAGGCGACGAGGTCTGAACAACAGCAATTGCGCACGGTGAATGGGCGACCAGGTGGATAACTCAGCCGTGTGGCAAAAGGTTGGGAGGAATGCGACGAATAGCAATATCACTTAGTGCGAAAAATGGAAGGTCCGAAAGGTTATACCTTTAGCGTGGGGCGGCTTTGCACATAGCAAAAGCCGACCTGCCAAAGAAGTTAACACATGGCGTTTCAACATAATTTATGGGGTCGGCTTTAAGAACCGACACCCCTCACAAGTGGGCTGGCAAGCGTATATATGAGTGAACGCAAAGGCTCATTTGGACATTAAGCATTCTTCGCTCAAGTCTTGGACGAAGAGAAGAAGTGTGCAAGTCTTAAAGAGGAATGCGCATGCCTTATGCGCAGAAGGAATAAGAAAGGGCGCAGTCTTGTCTCGGTCGAACTTGGCAAGGAGGCCGTGAACGAGCAGGGGTCGTGGAGCAGGTATATGTCGAACTTAAGGCAGAAGTCTGCGTTTCGGTTGTGTGCATATTAGCCGTGAGGAGTTAGCATATGTTAAGGCTGTTCTACGCCTTTGTTGTAAATAAATTCTAGTGCTGGCCGTGGGTTTACGCCCGGCGCACTTGTGTTGTAATATTGAAAAATCTATTATAAAACATTGTGGGCAGACTTTACCGGGAGTTGCCCCTCCCACTATAATTGTGTGCAATTGTCATGTTTTGGGTTTAATTGCATATCGGTTTTGAATGTTTTAAGTGCAAATATAAATGGTTTCACTTGGTTCTTAATAATAAACTAAGTACGGTTATATGGAAGGCGTAGTCCATATGCACGTTTATTGAACAAATAACGTGCACGGTGGTGCCGCACCCGCCCAATAAGAAAAAGAAAGATTGGGGGCGTGACAGGTGGTATCAGAGCAGGGTTGCTCGTGAAAGACTTGAACGAGGTTCGAGTGTTGAAGCATAGCAAAGCTCGGTCTAGAGCGGGTGAACAAATTACTCGTAAAAACTTGGATAAGGTTATCCTGGTTGAAATTGAAGGTGAATCTGCTTTATCCAAAGAAGATAACCGTAGAAATATGAAGAAGGTCAACAAAGTTCTTGCAGGTGACTCGGTAGAGATACCTCTCTTTAAGAAGCTGGGTTGCGCTACCATGGAAGAGCTTGAAGAGGAAATACTTGCAGAAACAGAGAGACTAAGACAAGGATTTACGAACTGTGGCAAAGGGTTGACCGAAACAAAGAAGGGTCTTCGTGCCATAGTGAAGAAAGGGGCCTCGAACTTGGATGAGGAAGAAGCCCTTCGACTTACAAAGAAAGGAATCTCACTGGAAGCAGAGCTCAAGGAGCTAAGTATAAGACATGCCTTGAATCAGAAAAGGAAGGATTGCTTAATCCTTGAAAAACATATCCAAGCCTTGAAAGAAGAAATCAAGTCTAGGAAGAAAACAAAAGAAGAGAATGAGGAAGGAACCTCACAAATTCAAGAACACATGGTAATAGAAGTCTCTTCTACTGATGATCGCCACGACAAGGCTGCAAGTGAAGAGGGGCCTAGCGCTACTTCAAAGGCAGAAGTTGATAAAGATCGCAAAGAAGGAGATCCAGAAAGGAATGGATTAGCATATGTTCAGATGAAGATTGGTGAGGCCGAGGTCCTCACCATGATCGATAGTGGAGCTTCACATAACTTCATGAGTGAAGAGACCGCAAGGAGACTTGGGCTGAAACTTGTGCCGGCAGAGGCACAGATGAAGACCGTAAATTCTCCCCCGATGGCGATCCTTGGTATAGATGAAAAGGTAGACACCACACTTGGTGGATGGACCAGGAAAGTGGACTTCACCATAGTGCGGATTGATGATTATGAGGTCGTATTGGGGATGGAATTCATGAAGCAGTTTGAGGCTATGGTGGTACGACATCTGAGGAAGCTCTTCATTTATGATGGAAGGGAGGATGTGCCCGTCAGTGTTCCAACCGTGGGTGTAACAAAACCTGATCATAAACTAGGAGGTATGCAGATGGAGGATAAGGAAAAAACGAACAAGCGGTTGTCTACTGTTGAGGCAAAGCTTGCAGAACAGACATTGGTCATCCGATCACTTTCGGAGAGCATCTTGGACTTATCAAGAAGGCTAAAGATAGTAGAGGACGATGATGATGAGGACGAGGCATATGTGAGGCCGAACATCCAGAAGGAAGATCGGGAAGCATATCTACAACGGATGGAGGTTGAGGATCTCGACAAATGGATCGAACTGATTAGTAAGGGAGAGCCCCCCGGCTCATCTCCCTTTCTATCTTCTTAGATGACATAGAGGATGGGGCTCATTGTTGACTACTCAAGGCAGTGAGCCCTCAACATAATTGAGCAGGTATGATGATCCCGACATGTGGCAGAAAGATGGGGTTTCCATGGACCTGAGCATGGGATCGTGAAGATGAGTGTTGACACATGATCAAGGTGTGTAACACTTGATGATATACATGGGCAGTTTGCACATGGAAACGGTGACCTGATGGAGGCAGAATCTTTTATGGAGGGGTCTACATCATGATTGATGACGATCTTGGTGGGGAGCTACCAGGATGGAGTGTTGTCGGGACGACAACGTTTTCGGGTGGAGGAGAGTGTAACGCCCTGGCGAATCGGGCAGGTGCACGATGATGGGCAGGCGCCCCGCACGATGGGCAAACGCTCCTTTACACAACGGTTAGGCAGTGGGCACGACCCGGGCAGGTGTGCACGATGGTGGATGGGCGCCCCGCACGATGGGCGGGCAACCCAGACACGATAGGCAAATACCGGGTGAGGCTACACGGAGGATTATGGCGTGCAGGAAAATAAAGAAACGGGCGCCCCGCGCACGATGGGCGGGTGATCCGCACCCGAGGGGCGGGCAACCCGAACGAAGACACGACGAACACATCTCACTCGCATAACGGTGGAGCACGGATAACGCAGGTGCCACAGCAAATAGATGTGCCCGCCAAGACGGGCACGTGACGGAACAACATATAGGTTTCGGTAGCGCGTTCGAGGTTATATTTAGCCACGGGTCGAGGCGTGGGCGAGGCTGTGCTCAAGGTGCCCCCGCCCGCCCGACGTCGGTTTGTGCGGACACATATATATAGCGGGTGGCGTATTGACGGAGGGCTGTGCACAGGTGCGCCCGCCCGACCAACAGTTCGTGCAACGAATATATATAGTGGTTGTTGTATACGGCGGTGGGCTATGCACGGGGTGCGCCCACCCGCCCAGTGAACGGTCGTGCAGCAGAATTATATACATATCGGCGTTTGGCGGTGGGTTGTGCACGGGGTGCGCCCACCCGCCCGGTGAACGGTCGTGCAACAGACTTATATACATATCGGTGTTGGCGGTGGGCTGTGCACGGGTGCGCCCACCCGCCCGGTGAACTGTTCGTGCAGCACAGCGGCAACGTGGGTTCGGACGATAGCAGGCAGCATGGGTTCGAGTGACAGCAGGCGACGAGGTCCGAACAACAACAATTGCGCACGGTGAACGGGTGACCAGGTGGATAACTCAGCCGTGTGGCAAAAGGTTGGGAGGAATGCGACGAACAACAATATCACTTAGTGCGAAAAATGGAAGGGCTGAAAGGTTATACCTTTGGCGTGGGGCGGCTTTGCACATAGCAAAGGCCGAACCGCCAAAGAAGTTAACACATGGCGTTTCAACATAATTTATGGGGTCGGCTTTAAGAACCGACACCCCTCACAAGTGGCCTGGCAAGCGTATATATGAGTGAACGCAAAGGCTCATTTGGACATTAAGCATTCTTCGCTCAAGTCTTGGACGAAGAGAAGAAGTGCGCAAGTCTTAAAGAGGAATGCGCATGCCTTATGCGCAGAAGGAATAAGAAAGGGCGCAGTCTTGTCTCGGTCGAACTTGGTAAGGAGGCCATGAACGAGCAAGGGTCGTGGAGCAGGTATATGTCGAACTTAAGGCAGAAGTCTACGTTTCGATTGTGTGCATACTAGCCGTGAGGAGTTAGCATATGTTAAGGCTGTTCTACGCCTTTGTTGTAAATAAATTCTAGTGCTGGCCATGGGTTTACGCCTGGGGCACTTGTGTTGTAATATTGAAAAATCTATTATAAAACATTGTGGGCAGACTTTACCGGGAGTTGCCCCTCCTACTATAATTGTGTGCAATTGTCATGTTTTGGGTTTAATTGCATATCGGTTTTGAATGTTTCAAGTACAAATATAAACGGTTTCACTTGGTTCTTAATAATAAACTAAGTACGGTTATATGGAAGGCGTAGTCCATATGCACGTTTATTGAACAAATAACGTGCACGGTGGTGCCGCACCCGCCCAATAAGAAAAAGAAAGATTGGGGGCGTGACACTGACAAACAAGGTTTATCTTTATTAAATGCGTGTTTGGAATCATTTTTTGGATCGACCAGAACAAACAACCCACCTGCACCAACTTAGAGATACTGCTTATTTACCCCCACTCACTTACCTTTATAATCAACTTATCCATAGGAGCAGGGGAGTATGGGCTGAAAAAAGCAGACGAATACACTAGTTTTCATTCAATATAGCCTACTTAAACTGAAACTCATCAACTCTCTAGTATGCCCTCTTACTTGGGCCCTAAACGAATTAATTATTCGATTTCCCTCTTTGCTTGGGACCTAAATCACCTTCGTTGTGGACCTTGGACAACCATTACAAATGCATATACCCAGTAGGTTGGATGCATAGATAGACCGATACAGGGCTAAGCTGAAACCCACGGGATTTCGGCAATTAAGAGCACTATCCACCCAATTGGCGAACCATGCCACCACATGAGAACATGATAAAACCCTTCACTAGGCCATACATCAATAGGACTGCGAACTAAACAAATTTGACCTACATCCACTTATCCCACAAGAACCCATGCATAGAGCAAGGGATAAGGAGGTGTGACCCACTCCCTTGAAATTTGAAGAGCTGGAGTGGGATGGGAAGTCCAAATGCTTGGATTTTTTCACCAACAAGAAAAAGACATTGGTGAGAGGGAAGATGATTACCTCATTAGTTCATGGTATCCTCCTTCACCCCCCAAGATTGATGGCGCTGAGACAACTCCTACCCCTCAAGAAGAACCAGAACCAAATACTCCCCACGAGGAACCCTAATCTCTTTTCATGCTTTATATGGATTTTCTGCTCGTCAGACCCTGAAACTGACAGGCTACATCAAGCACTGAAAATTAATTGTCTTGATTGATAGTGGCAACACCCTAGGTAGAGGGATGGTTATATAGCCAAACTCGAACTCACTTTCCACTTTCATGAATGATATCCATCCATATACATATATAGAGAGCCAATTTGTGATTGAGAGTAGTAAGTTGTAGAAATCGGTTTCCAGGAGTTGCTACAACACCGTGTTAAAATATCCACAGTCGACACACTATTATAGGCGGCGCTCACTTGTCTCTTATTAAGAACATTGCACCATTGTGGATATATTAGTTAGCATTACGCTCCTTACATATGACCCAACTCCCCTACCCATACTATCGAGAAGGAAGGAAGCGAGCAGTGTAGATAGACTAGGTTTGCACCCCAGCTTTAGAAGTTGGGATTGAAATCTGCACTCCAACAATTTAGAGTGGGGTTCTAAAGAAGCATGTGGGTTGCATGCAATCCTTGTATGTCTATCCCATGTCAGATATCTAATTTTATTTATTATTTATACTTATTTTTTCATTTTTTAAACTTTTTGTAATTATATTTTTTTAATTATTATAATAGACATTTTTTTAACTGTTTGTAAATTTTTATTTTAATTATTATAATAGACATGTCATAGATGTGAGAGCGAATGTGCATGGATGAAAGATGCAACTCTAGATATTTCCAAGAGGAGGTATCTTTATCTATTTTCTTTTTGTAGTCGATACGCCCATCTGTGTCTGGGTTTTTCTGATCCCCTGCCTTTTCTTCATCATTTGTGTGTTGGTCACAACCAGATTCTACATTTTTGTCTATCATTGAGCCATACATATTTTCCATAGGGATATATTGTTCATGATCCATCATGCAGGGGAATGAATTACTCATTCTTCCATTGGAATTAGTCCTATAGTCTGATAGCTAGGTCTGTGTCCAATGAAACACATTACTGACTAATTGCTAGCTATTTCTAGAGCAGCTCTTTGTTACTTTGGTATTTTGTGTTATTTTGTTGGCATATTTATGTGGATTATTCCTTTCCTATAGGCCTTTGGATATAGCTAGTATGTAGGCTTAGTAAGATTAATTTTTTAGAATTAGTTAATTTTCCTATCTTTAGATTCTTCTGAGAATTTGTTATCATGAGCGTTGCCCAAAGTGTAGGTGTAACCCCTTTCATATTATTGGTTATCTAATTCTATTCGTTCCAAAATATCCAATATGGTTGGTGTGTTTTATATGAATTAATTTTGTCCACCCAAGTCATATTAAGTTCTGTGACACACAGAAGATTCAATGTCACATGCTTTAATATTAACCGAATTTTGGGAAATCCTTGTTTATGATGTTGTAGGCAAAGAATGGAAATGAATAGTTTGAAGCTTCATTGCAAGCTCTCCATGGCTAGGAAACTAACATCTTCCCTGAAGTGGTTGAAGTCAAGGTATATTCAGTTTTCTTCAGTTCTAGTTTCTTGGATGTATGTAGAAATAATTCTTCTTGCTTTGATCTTGGAGTGGATTCTAATTAAAACTTACTCAAAACCGCATTGCATTATAGAGTGCAATTGAGGCAAGCAATCAACAAACATGTATAAAAAATAAATGCAAGTCCCATCACCAACTTCAACCTCTGGAGTTTTGGTGTTTGGAACCAATTTGCAGTAGTCCCACCCATGTTCAAATCTCTGGAGGCGTCACCCGTACACCCGTAGTGTAGGAGGATACAAGAAAAATAAATGCAAGTCCCATTGCCAATTCTAGCCTTTGGAGTTTCAGTTTTCGGAATTGATTTGCAGTAGTCCCACCCATGTTCAAATCTCTGGAGGTGTCACCTATACACCTGTAGTGTAGGAGTATATACGCAAAATAAATGCAAGTCCCAAACTCCGGCCTCTAGAGTTTTGGTGTTTGGAATTGATTTGCAATAGTCCCACTCATGTTCAAATATCTGGAGGCGTCACCCATACGCCCATAGTGTAGCATACAAGCAAAATAAATTTAAGTCCCACACCAACTCCAACCTCTGGAGTTTTGGTGTTTGAAATCGATTTGCAGTAGTCCCACCCATGTTCTGAACTATGGGAGAGAATATATTCACTCCCTTTGACTGTAAGTTTATCTTTTCCAACATTTCAAGCGAAAATGTAAGCATTTTTTTCTCCACTTTTTGTTGATCTTTTTATATCTACATCAAGGTTACAAGGACTATTGGATTCTTGTCATTTCTCAAAAAATGAAATTTTGTAGATTGGTTTTGGGTTGCTTGTCGTACAACAATTGAGTGGAGTAAATAGTATTATGTTGTACAATAATTCCATTTTTGATATTGAGTATGTTAGTAAGTGACATTTCAACATCTCTCTAGATAGTGCAGTAGACAAATAATAAATTCAAGTTCTAATTATTAGAGTTTCTATTGTAGAAAACACTTTGGCAATAAAGAGCAATGTGTTGATTTGAATCAATAACTTTTATTAGATTAATTTGCTGGCAATAAAGAGCAATTTGTTGATTTGAATCAGTAACTTTTACTAGACTAATTTGCTGGTTGTTAAAAAAAAAGTCTTTGTTAAAACATGGATTTTAGATGGAAGATAAAATTTTACAAAGAGTGTTTGGCTTATTTAAACGACATGTGATGAAGGGTAACCTCAAGGTTCATCTTGCATTTCTGAGGAATTCCATCTAGAAATTTTGTGTCCCTTGACTTGCTACGAATATTGAATTTTAAGGAAACATGATAAACGTTTCTTTTAAATCATATGAGTAATTAGTTTCAGTCCTCCAAGAATTTGTTGCGATGATAATGTAGCCAATTTTTTGTGTATCTTGTAATAGCTCATAATTAAATGATGAATTCAAACAACAACAACTGATCTTTTGAAAACTTCCTTCACAAAGATCTGGATTCAATCCTCCAAACATTTGATGCCATGATAATGCAACCAATTTGTTGTGCTATTTTGCAATAGCTCATACTTAACTCATGAACTCAAACAACAACAATTGTTGTTTTGAAAACATTCTTCATAAAGACCTGGATCTAATCCTCCAAGAATTTTCTCTGAGGGTTAGGTCTTTGTTTTGTGATATTCCTAGTTGCTAATCTGTAGGAAGGCATGTCAGAGTCAGTAGAAATATGTGTTTTAAGAGTTAAGTCCCGAAGCGGAAGAATTAGTTATTCGTTATGTTATCCCTAAGAAGAATAATTCTCCTGTTGTTGGATATATTACCTCGGTGCTCATTATCCTTCCTCCCCTGAATACCCGCAATCTGGCTAGAAGGATTTCCCCTCTCTTCCTTCACCCACATCTCCCATATTTATTATCTAATAAGTTGCTTAAAAGTCCTTACTTTTCCGTTACGCCTAACTTGATGCTTCGTCCTGCTCTTTTTTGGGAGAGCTCGCTTCGTCCTGCTCTTTTTTGGGAGAGCTCAATGCAAAGAAAATGATTCCTAAGACAGTCGTAATAGCAGCTAATATGCCTTCAATTACTATTCCTGTTATCGCCCCACTAGTAAGACCAGTTTTATCACTGCTCTAGTGCTGAGTAGTTGAATTCTATGAAGTTGTAAAAAGCAATTTGAGAAGAATACCTTTAACCATGAAAGCAACAAGTGGGCTCAAAGATTCATTGCCATTATTAACCCTCTCTTCATCCTACCGTTTTTTGGGATACCTCAATGCAAAGAAAATGATTCCTAAGACAGTCGCAATAGTAGCTAATATGCCTGCAATTACTATTCCTGCTATCACCCCAATAGTAAGACCAGTTTTATCATTGCTTTGGTTCTTGTAATAAGCAATTGAATTTTGTGAAGCTGGGGACTTATGTTGTGGACTCCTAGTTACATTATGACCACTTACAAGAATGTAAGAGGGTGGAGGTGGACCATAAGGTGGGGTTGGAGGAGCAGGGCCTGTGCTGGAAGAATTACCAGCAATTCTGCATGGAAACCCAGACATATATTAGAATAACATACACTTGTCGTTAGAATGATTCCAATGTAAAATTGCATAAAGAATTTGCATACAAGTATTATGATATTAATGTAATAAATTTAAAGTACTAAATCCTTACCTTAAATTTGGATTAGAGTGAAAATATTATGGCAGCCAACTAGTGAAATGATTATTTTCAATATTCCTGAAAACATCAGCAGGTGAAGCTTCACGTTTATAATAAAATAAAAACATTCCACACAGTGAAATAACTTTTTCTATTCAGATTTAATTCACCAAATCAACATGAATGAATATAGACCAAACTTACAGATCTGTTAGAGGAGGGTTGCCAAGAACATCAGTAGGCCCCGTCAGCTGTTTATTCTTCACATACCTAGAAAGGTATCATCCAATTTTAAGTAAGGTTGAGGGTTTTGCGGGGAACAAACACATTTTCAATGTACTTGAACAGGTTAGGGTATCTTACATGATAGAAATATTTGAGAGTGAGCAGAAACTTGAAGGAAGATCTTGTGCAAAAGTGTTGAAGGAAAGATCACTGCAATCGTGCAAAAAAGGCATTACTAAAAAACAAGAAATAAATTGTTTCAGAACACACATACTTTTACATGATGCAGACTCCATGAAAATCATTTATTTAAACGGTCATAAACAGGCTGGAAGAAAGACAAAATATTGCTACTCCTAATTATTATTATATACTTTTTAAGAAAAATGTGTATTTCATAACAAGCATGTATGGACAACAAGAATAGGCAATGAACTGATATGGTTGATTGTAAAGAATCATCAAAAAGTCCTCTCTTGATGCAATTAAGGACCTGTCCAATCCTTTCCTACCCAATCACTCTTTGCTAGCTCCTCGTTAGCTCTTTCGTAGCTACTCTTGATAAGAGGGTCGGTAGCTACTTAAATGCTACTCTTGATAAGAAGGTTGGATACCTCTTAAGAGGCTCCTTCTCCTTTCTATCCTGTAGCTCTTGATAAAACAAATGGATGGTTAGCTTTGAAGATACTTTCAATTTTTTTAACTTTATTCTTATAACTCTTTCTTTTGTAGCTCCTAGTAGCTCCTATGCAGTTAGATCCTTCCAGTCAACATGAAAGGTTTTGTTGGTAGCATTTCATTTTTAGGAAATTGGTTGGAATCTTAGGCAGTGACAATGAATATTAATATTATGTTGCAATGGAGTTATACAGGTACAATATTGGATTTGAAGGATTAGTTGTACTATTAATTTGTAATTTCACAATTTATTGTGACTTTCTTCTCTTCCCTTCCATTTTGTGGTCCAAAATTTTATTATAAAATGATTGTACATTTCAATGCAGTGATATTTGTGCTTTATTCTTTGGTATGAGTTTTACTTCACTATTTGTGGCCCTATGGTTACCTGAAAATAGGGGGCAAACTTTAGAGGAAATTAAGGAATTATTCAGATGAAGTTGACACCATAAAGTGCCTTGCATTTGATTGATATCCAGATTAATTTTTGTAAGAAGCTAGGATGCTTATGTATTTTCAATTGGATATCAGTTTATATGCAATAACAAAGCTTTGTATAACATAGAAGGTTCTTCAATGAAAATATATGAAATTTAATCACGGAGAGAGTAGAGGTTGTATTATGCATTCCTTCCCTCGCATAGGTCAGAGCTTTGTCATAAAATTTCATAAAATTTCTACTTAAGTTACTTGTCTTAAAAACTTGGAGGTGTTTATATCATCTGGATCTCATCTTGATTCAGTTCCTATTGTATGCAATAGTAGTGGATATCATGAAAGCATTTATCATGAAAATGTTAGAGATTAGGTATGGATCTCCACATCAAAGAAAGTTCATTTTTGGCATGCTAATCTTCTTTCTATATTGTGAATAGAAAGTGTTGGATGCAGTTTCTGAACAAACTCATTGTCTCCTCCCTTATCAAACTTGCTTGGTTTGGACTAATCATGCATAATAAAGTTGGATCAACAACATTTCACCAATGTTTTAAAACAAACCTCTTATTGGAACCTTCACGTCCCTCGAGGCAAAGTCTGCATAACCAAATTGTACATAACTAAAGTTTCCAGACAAACTCATTGTCTCCTCCCTATCAAACTTGCTCGGTTTGGAATAATCATCCATACTAAAGTTGCATATTGGTAGGGACTACCGCTACACAGTTGCTCTTATTATTATAGTTCGGCACACAACAAAACCGTTGTGTTAGCACCTTTTTTCATGCATTCCATTGGCTTTAGTGATTGAGAGATGGCATGCCTAGAAATATGGGTTTCATCCATGGTGCAAATTACAATGTTGAAGAGTTCTAATGATTATGTCTACTAAGTGGTTTTGAGGAATGCAATTTCCATAAGATGATGGATTACAGACTTTACTTTGGTTTTTTAAAGGAGTATGATGGATTTAGGATTCAATTAGGATAAGATGATGGGTTAATGATTAGATGATATTAACCTGAATATTTCATATAAAACTTTATATTGGTTATTTGGATTTAAAGATTATTTTGACAATAGTTTAACACTTAGCCATTTTTAGGATTTGATGGTTTTCAAGAGTTTGATGATATTTTGAGGATAATATAGATATTGTTATGACAAAATTGTTGTGCTAGAACCCTTTTTCATGCATTCCATTGGATTTAGTGATTGAGATGGCATGCCTAGAAATATGGGTTTCATCCATGGTGAAAATAACAATGTTGAAGAGTTCTAATGATTATGTCTACTAAGTGGTTTTGAGGAATGCAATTTCCTTAAGATGATGGATTAAGGACTTTACTTTTGTTTTTCAAAGGAGTATGATGGCTTTAGGATTGAACTAGGATAAGACGATGGGTTAATGATTGGATGATATTAACCTCAATATTTTAGGTAAAACTTTATATTGGTTATTTGGATTTAAAGATTACTTTTTACAGTAATTTAACACAGCCATTTTTAAGATTTGATGATTTCAAGAGTTTGATGATATTTTGAGGATAATATGGATATTGTTATGGATTGATGGTTTGCCACATTTTTTTTAATTTTAGGATTTAATGACTTGATTTGTGGCTTACATGATTGTTTGACATTTTGATTATCAATTTGGTTTCATGACTTACAACAATACTAGCAATTCACTTATCCCTACTTCTCTATTTATTTTGGAAAAGGTTGTGGTTCACTCATTGTTGAATCATTTGTAGGGTTTTTATACACATTTTTTAAACAGTATTAAATTGGGATGTTGGTTGGAAATATTATATCAACTAGGTTGTTGATAGTTTTGTTAATTTTTTGATATTTGATAGAAATTTCATGAACACATATGTTCATTTAATATTCTTTAGACTTCACAAGGATGTCCTTCGGATACTTTGCAAAAATTCATATAAGCATTATGAAGTTTGATTCAGAGTAAAAGGATAATATGTGGAGAATTATGTTATTTTTCTAATGAATTTTTTTTGCAAAAAAATTTAGTGTCACATAATATCTCAATATTAGATTAAATGCAATGTATGTCCTTATAAATTTTCACAAAACTTAAGATGCACCCATGTGTTCACGTGGCATAACTTAATCTAAAATGTGTAATTTAATATAATTATATATATATATATATATATATATATATATATATATATATATATATATATATATATATATATATATATATATTATATATATATATATATATATATATATATATATTATTTATATATTGCATGACCTACACAGATATAACTAAGTTTTCATATTAAAAATTATTTTTTTAATGAAAAATTATATTTTTTATTATTTTTCGAAGTTGGTGAAGTAATATTTCAATTGCATTTTGGAGACACATGTGTTCACATAATATTTTTTCAACTCTTTAAATAAACTGAAAAACCAAGAGTATCCTTTTGAATAGGACTCATAAATGGAGATGGTAATATTTTTTTAATTTTTTTGATGTGTATATTTTATGTTATTGATTTTTTATTCAGCCCCTTTGAAACTGTCCAAATTTTTTTTAAGTGTTATGTTTAAAAGAAATTAGATGAAAAATATCATATGAATTCAAAAGTGTCATATTCATATGTCATTGGATAGAGGATTCTTTCATGAATCCAACATGATCAACTCCGCCACTTAAGGACAAATTTTGCCCTAAATCTGATAAGGTACAAAATAGGGTTGCAGAGAAATCTACAGAAGAGGTGCTAAAACTATAATATTTAGGACTTCAAGAGCTCGATCAAGTGCTTTAAACGCTTGATCAAGCACTTAAAGTAAAAATTCAAATTGCTCGATCGAGTGTTAAAGTAACCCTCGATTGAGCGATATACGTGGTTAACCAACGACTCGATCGAGCCATTAAAAACTCTAGCCTGCCAACTTCTATTAATGGTATTAATGGTGAACCATACGGCTCAAGGGCTCGATCGAGTCTCTGCTGTCAAGAAATATTCTAATATCGAAATTGGATTGTGTAAGAAAAAACAACATTCTTTCATAGAGAAATATCAGAGTGTGGAAATTACATAAAGATTCACAACAAACATGGGAAATTGGAAATTTGGATCTAGAAAAGGAAAGAAATTTTCATCCACAAAGGAAATATGAGAGAAAGGCAGAGAAATGATGAGAAAAGTATGTCAGACATTGAGGGAACAAGAAGTTCATGCAACTACAAGTAATTCAAATTGTCTCACTTCTCATATTACTTGCTCCATTTTGTATGCATTAAGAAATATGATTGAAAATGAGAAACAAATGGAGAATGAAACAATAAAACTAAGATAAAATAAGCATGTAAAGTAATACCATGTTGTTAAAAAATTATATGTAAAAGAAACTAAAGAAAATCGCTTGAAACAATACAAATTATTGAAAACCACTTGAAACCATGCAAAATATTGAAAAATACTTGAAACCATGGTTTATTGGAATTTTTTTTAAACCATTTGAATTCATACAAATTATGAACCACCTTTGACTTGTAATGGTTTAAGATAACCCACAAAAATTAAGGATGTTATTTAACCAAAGAAAACCATTGGAACATAAGTTCCATATATTATTTACATGAATTACAATTCATGGCAATTTATTTACAAGATGGATTAGCAAAAATGGTTGTCACGCAGGTGCTCCAAAACCTATAAAAATTAGTTTGATTAATGTTTGATATCGAAAGTAGGAGTTAAAAGAGATAAAATGTGGCAAGATCTACAAGGAGCAAGAATATCCCTACTTCCAATGTGCATGAACTGAGAAGACATTCTTTGTTAAACATATATTTAACAATATTAAACTTCATAACATTCATCATTATATATAACATTTAATGGTTATTTGAATCCTAAATGATGATCCCTACCTTTGAAAACCTCAAAAGTTTATTCTTTCAATTATCACATGAAGGTTATGAGAATTTTTTAAAAAGAACAAGTTTTTTAAAGACATACAAAGTGTAGTGTAGATCCGTGGTTGCAAAAAAATGAGTGTATTATTGCATATAACTATAATGTTGCATGGAAGACTCATGTGATTAATCAATATTAAATTCATAAATAATAAATGCTAAAGAACTAAATTAGTAGGCATGTATTGATGATATGCTAGAAATGTTTACAATGTTAATCTTCTTAGACTATGGCAGTCTAATGTTGATTAAATTCATCTAGTTGTTTCTCAACATATGTAATCGTGATATATATTGCAAAATATGGTTCAAAAGTAAAAAATAGTTCTTTATTTTAAACTTTGTCAATATTTGGTGAAGACATTGGACATCCATCTTTGCACGTGCATAAAAAAGGTTCCTTGTAGAAACATATAATTTTTTAAATCCTCTTACCCCTACTTGTGCCCTACTTGATTGTTGTGCTAAAATTTCCACGTACATTCTCCCAAAAAAAACACTCAAACCATTTGTGCCCCTCTTCACCATAAATGATGACAATGTACATTCATTGTTGATAAGACCTTGAAACATCTTCCTTTTCTCTAAATCCACTATAACCTCTGTCTCTTGATTTCTTTTTGTTTCCTTATCAACAATTTCATTGTCCTTCTCATCCCACATTTCTTCCACTTTTTATTTGGAATTGTGAAATTCTCTATAGTTAAGATAAGTTCTTCCTTTAAGAAAGATATTCATACTATTGCTTTATGGTAATATTAGTTACACATTTTAAAATTTAAATGAAATGGTGCCTCTAATGAAGAAATTTTGTTCCAACTTATTTGATTTTGTATAGTAGGCTTTCAAATATTATCATACTTAAAAATTAGTTGAATAGGTTCCTTATTGTATCATGGAGTGCGTATTTATGTATTGTATGGTTTTTCAGACACAATTTATCTTATAGCTGATTAAATTTGTATGAATTTATAGATATAGACTTTGTTTTATCTTGTGAAATAAATTTGGCCCTTAAATTTGGTAATCACTAGCTTGATTTTTCAAGAATCTCCCATTCTCTCAAATTCAAAAGATTTGCCACATCATTAAGTTCTTTAAGTAACTATTCCCTCTAAACTATGCATTTAGAAGTTTCCTATATAAGAATTTGAACTTAATTTCTATTAAACTTTAGTTCAACAACCTTGCAAATTATTATACAAATGAGTAGATTAAATAATTGACATTGGATTTAAATAATTGAAATGTTTGGTATATGATATATATGAACAAAAATATAATACTTTCCTTGTTATAGTAGGGATCACTTTTAGTTTGGGATTTATATGGTCTTTTGAAGAAATAAAAAATTGTTGCTAAGAACAAGTAAATTTGAAAATGGTCTTGAAATGCTTCACTTTGTTGTATAACTCACTTTTAATTAATATTTATATAGTCTCTTAAAGAAACAAAAAATTGTTGCTACGAATAACTAATTTTGAAAAAGGTCAAATGCTTCACTTAGTAAATGGAGATGATATTCTTATGATGTATCAAATTAAATTATAAAAAATTGATAATATTGTATTTTATTAACCATTTATAGAAATATATTTAACCATACATTATAACTATATAATACATATTTCGCACATACTTGCAATTCAAAAACTTTGTATGTGCACAAGATTAATCAACTTGCACACACCATCACTATAGTAACCAATTTTCTATACTAATCATTACAAGTGGAGTAATTGAGGCTTATATTTTACTTTGGAATTTTGCACACAAACATATGCTCACATAGTATTATTAGGAAAGAAGTAAGTGGCCCATCATCCACACATTATTTCTTTTCTTGCAAGGAACAAACATCACATAATGTAATTAGGGGATTTGTATTAAAAGATCATGAACGACATATCCACATACTTGCAATTCAAACACTTTGTATGCACACTAGATTCACCTTGCACACACCATCACTACTAACCATTATAAGTAGAGCAATTGATTATATTTTACTTTGAATTTTTTCACACAAACATATGTTCACATAGTATAATTAGGAAAGAAGCAAGTGGCCAATCATCCACACCATTTCTTTTCCTGCAAAGAACAAATATCACGTAGTTTAATTAAGGAAATTGTAAAGTATCACCGCATATCCACATAAATTCACACTTTGTATGCTCACAATTTCACTTGCACACACATTCACACCACACACTAAGCTCACCTTAAACTTTGTATAAATGGTATCCTCTTTCCAAAATATTTGTACATAATTTATTGGATCTTATATTTTGTTGCACACCCTAAGTGAAGAAAAGCCTTTCTAAAAACAATCTTAATCTGAACATACTAATTTCCCCATAGGGGACACAAGATAATTTATAGTTTAGGCTAGGACCATGGCAATAGACAACACATAATCCGTCATGGTTGTTTTTCATATTGAAACATAAAAATTTGTCTTTTATGGAGGTTAAAATCCTGCATCATCCAGTGACAAATCCGGTACATTGAGAGAAATCCTTGAAGGGGGTAAGGCATATGTGGAAGACTATAAAAAAAATTCATGTTGTCTCCTGACATGTGGTAGGGGTTCCGGGTCCAAAAGTGACAACCAAAGGCTAAGATTCATCCAATCTCATAGGACACAAGTAACTTAGTGGCCAAATCTTAGGGCATCTTTCCCTATAGGTCGAGGTGGGAGAGCACTTAGACCTGAAGTGATCTTGGTCAGGTTGCTAGAAGCATCACCAACTCTTTCGAGACATATCCCTAGTACGTTTGGCCCTTATAATCATCTCCATACCTTGTTTGGTTTTTTGGTTGTCGAAAGCGTTGCCATTGACATTTATGACGTGGCCCCAGTACCCTACTCTAAAATCTTCACAAGGCCCATTTACTAGTTGAGTGGAAGGGCGTTAGGTCTTTTTAGGAAATTTTATCATACACTAAACCTTAGATAAACCTTTTTTGTTGATTTTTTCACACATTCAAATTAAAGGGAAAATTAACCATGTATTTTTTGCTTTGTATTATGTATGTGATTCATTTGGTTTTCCTAAAGAAAATTTATGTATTCAGGTGTGATTACAAATTCAACAACCTTAGATGTCATTGATTTATTTCCTTTCTTTCCAACTGATTTATTTCTCAGAATAGAATTTTTTTCATTAGTTAATGGTTGATAGGTATTATATCACCTTCATGTGCCTCCTACATACAATTCACATTATCATGAAAATTATTTTAGCTTTCATACATGTTGAATCTTTTACCTTTCATCGTATTCTGAATCACCCTTTTTGTTGACACAAGGACTGATAATGTTATTGACCTGCTTTCTTCTTCGACCCATCTTTCCCTAAGCTCAAAACCCTTTTCTTTTCATGTTTCAACTTAAACCCTTGGTCCATGTGACTAGAACCCTAGGGTTTCCAAATTTATTTTTGTTGAGTGAGGAGGAATGCTTTTATCTTTCATCATATTCTGCATCACCCTTTTTATTGACATAGGGACCGATACCTTTACTGGTGCACTCTTTTTCGACCCATATTTCCCTAAGCTTTAAACCCTTTTATTTCCATGTTTCAACTTATAACCCTTGGTCCATGTCAACTTCTGCTACCTAGTTGCCAACTATCAACTTGTTTTTCATTTAACTTTTCACTAGGGTTTATGATTAAAACCCCAGGGTTTCCAAATTGATTTTTATTCACTAAGGATGAATGATTTTATCTTTCATCATATTTTGCATCACCCTTTTTGACGACACAGGGACCAATACCTTTACTAGTGCACTCTTCTTCGACCCATCTTTCCCTGAGCTCGAAACCCTTTTATTTTCATGTTTCAACTTATAACCCTTGGTCCATGTCAACTTCTGGTACCTAGTTGCCAAATTTTGACTTGTTTTTCATTTAAGTTTACCCTATGGTTTGTTATTTAAATCCTGGGGTTTCCAAATTGATTTTTATTGATTGAGGATGAATGCTTTTATCTTTCATCATATTCTGCATCACCCTTTTTGTTGACACATGTACCAATACCTTTAATGATGCACTCTTCTTCAAACCATCTTTCCCTGAGCTCGAAACCTTCTTCTTTTCATGTTTCAACTTATAACCCTTGGTCCATGTCAACTTTTAGTGCCTAGTTTCCAAATGTCAACTTGTTTTTCATTGAAATTTTCCCTAGCGTTTTTTACTAGAACCCTAGGGTTTCCAAATTGATTTTTGTTGTGTGAGGATAGATGATTTTATATTTCATCATATTTTGAATTACCCTTTTTGTTGACATAGGGACCAATACCTTTACTGGCACGATCTTCTTCGACCCATCTTTCCCTGAGCTCGAAACCCTTTTATTTCCATGTTTCAACTTACAACCCTTGGTCCATGTCAACTTATGCTACCTAGTTGCCAACTATCAAATTATTTTTCATTTAACTTTTCCCTAGGGTTTGTGACTAGAACCTTAGGGTTTCCAAATTGATTTTTATTGATTGAGGATGAATGATTTTATCTTTAATCGTATTCTACATCACCGTCTTTGTTGACACAGGGACTAATACATTTATTGGTGCATTATTCTTTGACCCATCTTTCCCTGAGCTCGAAACACTTTTCTTTTCGTGTTTCAACTTATAACCCTTGGTTCATGTCAACTTCTACTATCTAGTTGCCAAATTTCAACTTGTTTTTCATTTAACTTTTCCCTAGGGTTTGTACTAGAACCCTAGAGTTTCCAAATTGATTTTTATTGATTGAGGACAAATGATTTAATCTTTCATGATATTATGCTTCACCCTTTTTATTGAAATAGGGACTGATACCTTTACTAGTGCACTCTTCTTACACCCATCTTTATCTGAGCTTGAAACCCTTTTATTTCAATGTTTCAACTTATAACCCTTGGTCCATGTCAACTTCTGCTACCTAGTTTCCAACTGACAATTTTTTTTATTTAAATTTTCCCTAGGGTTTGTGACTAGAACCATAGGGTTTCCAAATGGATTTTTATTGATTGAGGATGAGTTTTTTTTATCTTTCATCATATTTTGCATCACCCATTTTATTGACACATGGATTGATACCTTTACTGGTGCACAATTCTTCAACCCATCTTTCCCTGAGCTCAAAACCATTTTCTTTTCATGTTTCAACTTATAACCCTTGGTCCATGTCAACTTCTGCTACCTAGTTTCCAACTATCAACTTGTTTTACATTTAACTTTTCCCTAGGGTTTGTGACTAGAACCCGAAGGTTTCCAAATTGATTTTTTTTAGTGAGGAGGAATTCTTTTACCTTTCATCATATTCTAAATCACCCTTTTTGTTGACACATGGTCCGATACCTTTATTGGTGTGATCTTCTTCAACCCATCTTTCCTTAAGCTTGAAACCCTTTTCTTTTCATGTTTCAACTTGTAATCCTTGGTCCATGTCAACTTCTACTACCTAGTTTCCCACTATCAAATCATATCACGACCTTACCACTATGGCAATTTATTAAATAAATATGTGTATATTTACTATTCACTTGTCTTATGATAATGACTCACTTGACTTACAATTATATTTTGTATTCCACTATGCAGGGATGGAAATTAAACATGCACATGAGGGAGAAGATTTGTCCCATCAAGCTGATCAACCAAATGATGATTAAGATGTTCCATATGGACCTGATCAGCCACTAGAGGAACATGTTCCCTATCAAGTTAATCAATTTTCACAAAGGGGAACAACATGTTCCATGTAAAGCTGATCAACAAATGGAGGAAGAATATTTTCCCTATCAAGTTGATCAAGGAGTGGAAGAACAAATTATTTTCTCTCAAGTTAATAGGGTAACAGGTAGTTGTATTGGTTTGGAAAGGGGTAAACCATTTGCAGAAAAGTTAGATGCAATCATAATAGAGGACCTTGGGGAGCCTATCCCTGCTTGCACTATTAGATACCATGTCAATAAAATCATTCAAAAACATTTTGAAAAGCATCCAATTGTTGCACATGTTCATATACTACATGGGTTGATCAAACTTAAGAAACAAAAACATGCCACCAATATTTTGGGTGTCCAAGGTGCTAAAAGAAAGAACAAACATATGGATGTCATTGAAAATATATCAAAGGCATTCACTATGTTTGGAAAATCAAGAAAACCTGATGTTCGAGTTGCGCGTAGGGCAATTACAACTGCTATTGTTGCACCAAGTACATCAAGATACCAAAAGTTGACAACAATGTTAAAATTACTCCATGTATCAAGAAAAACCTTACACACGCATACCAAATTTAGGGTTTGAGTGAATGAAAATGATGAATCTTCTTGTTCGGCTCTTATCACCACGCAACCCTACCAAGACAGGGTTACAACAAGAATTAGAGAATTTGTGGTAGAGTTTTGGGAGAGCCATTCCCATGCTATTCCACATAGAAAGCATGTCGTATGACATCACATAACTAAAGGTGAGTATGTGGAACACACTGAGCATATTATAGAAATGAAAGAAGTTGCATTGTTCAACGAATTTCAGTAAAGCAATCGCTATGTGAAGATATCCATAAGGATGTTTTAGAAATTGAAGCCATGGTTTATTAGGCCTTATACAATCTGTGTCACGTATTTTTGCTGGTATCATTTTTAATTTTAGCTTCATTATGATACATTTTGGGAATTTTACAAGAATAAATGCCACAACAACCCTCCCCCTCCTCAAGTGTATGATTTTGTTTCATCAATATTGTAACAACCCCTGGTTGAATTTTCATTTTAAAAAAATAAGACCAAGGTCATGGGACACATATTCCATGCTAAATGGTGGGAAAAACATCTCAGTGGGTGTTCATTTGGTTTATTATGGCTACGTAAATTGGAAAACGCAATGGAAAAGGATTTGAAAAGGAAAAGAAGTATTAATTGACATTTTATTTATGAAAATAAAGGAAACTAGGAGAAAAGGGAGGTGAAAGGTCACAAGTTGCATGTGAGGAGGGAATTGAAGGAAAATTAAGGAAAATGAAGAAATTAGAGGCATCAATACTAAAAATACATCAGAGCATCGCTTTGTAGCCTTTTGTTAGTTCTGTTTTAAAGTCAATCTTATAGAGGAGAAGAGCATCAAGAAGAGAAGGAGATCAAGCAAGCAAAGGACAAGGAAAGAAAAGGAAGGAAAAGTAAGGCAAAGGAAAGGAAGGACCAAGCAAGGAAATGTTGGATCAGGAAACTTCAATAGGAATACTTGCAGGGAACAGATTGCATATATGGTTTCCTATCTGGTTTTGGCATGCATGGCATATGGATGTGTGTATTTTGGTTTCTTTTTCGTTGGTGGCATGGATTTTACTGGGTTTTTGACAGTGGTTTCAGCCTTGCCTTTCCATTTCTAGATAGCCATGGTGTGATGGGATTCTTTTCAGTTGAGCTATGGATTTCTATATGATTTTGGATCTGGGCCAGGTGGTCTTAAGAAAATACCAAGGGTTTGGCATGGAGATGGTTTTCTCTAGGAAGCCCTCAACAGGTGGGTGGAGATAGGAAAATTCCTCAAGGGATAGTGAAGGAACTCTAAGGCATCCAAGCAAGGAAAGGTTGGATCAGGAAACTTCAACAGAAATACTTGCAGGTAACATATTGCATGTATGGTTTCCTAGCTGGTTTTGGTGTGCATGGCATATGCATGTGTGTATTTTAGTTTCTTTTTCGTTGGTGGCATGGATTTTACCGTGTTTTTGACAGTGGTTTCAACCTTGCCTTACCATTTCTAGATAGCCATGTTTTGATGGGACTCTTTCTCGGTTGAGCTATGGATTTCTATATGAATTTGGATCTGGGTCAGGTGGTCGTAGGAAAATCCCAAGGGTTCGATGTGGAGATGGTTTTTTCCAGGAAGCCCTCAACATGTGGGTGGAGATAGGAAAATTCCTCAAGGGATAGTGAAGGAATTCTAAGGCATCCAAGCTCATTTTGGTTTTGTGATCTCGGGACTAGTTTAGGTGAGATCACAGTATGGCGAGGGTGGAGGTGGTTTAACCTTTAGATTCCCTTGGTTGTTTATGGATGGTTTTATCCCATCAGATCCCACATTAATGCTTGGAATATGACACAGGGGTGATTGGTTGAAAGAGAGATTTGGTTCAACCCAATCTATGGTCGGGTGGTACGTGGAAGTCCCTAACTTGGTTGGCTTTTGCATATGGTTAATAAGAGATAATTTCCTCTTTCTTTGATGAGTAAATGTACTTGTTATTATGTGGCTTTAAAGGCCATTCACTCATTTCTATTTATCTGGTTATATGCTGGTTATAAGCATGGTTAATTAGCAGATCTAAGTATGGCTCTTAACACATTTATATTAATGAATGTCTGGATAACGAATGAAATACCTAATTGGTGTTATGAAAACTATTGTGAGAAGGCATTGTTCCTTCTTGTTTATCCTTAGATAAGTTTTCATATCATTATGTTCAAATTTACATTCATGACATGTAGGTTGCATGCTCACCACGTGTCAGTCCCAGTTGGGAGAGGCCAAGTCAAGTCTTAGTACAAGTTTTGTTCCATAATATTTGTTTCTATGTCATTTATCATTTATAGAAGTTTCACTGAGTTTTCGTAGAGGCTTGAGTCCTGGCCCTGAAAAAGTGGCTCAAATTTCGAGGTCGCTAGCATAGAATTGTTTGGAAAAGTCCACAGTCGCATGGCGGCAAACTTATCAATGCAAATAGAGGGATACAATCACTTTCATGCCTTGTAAAGGGAGTGGTTGGGGCTCTAGGTCAGTGAAAAAGAGATCTATCTCAAGGGTTGGACACCTAGAGAGGCTAGGTTTCTCTTGGAGGTCCTGTAGCACCTAGGGGAAGTCAGTTAGGTATTAAGTTTTTGACTCCATTTCATTAAGTTCATAAAGTAGGTTGAGTATTATCATAGTGACCCTCAGCTCATGTTTACACTGAGAAAACTAGTGAAAGTGGGTAAATGTGGGAGGAGGTAGTTACAGGGTGGTATCAGAGCATGGTTCAACACTTGGACTAGATGGGCTAGATGCATGTTGTTATGCATACATTGTTATGGTTAAGGTTGTTGGATGTACTACATGTCATTATGATGCTATTGGTATGTTATGAGGCTAAAATTTTTGCTAAGATAGAGCAGGAGATACAGATCATCAGAGCAAAGTTGCAACACTAGATCTCAGGATAAGAGCATATCATCATACAAGATTGTATGTTGGGCATGTAGGTATGTTGGTTAATGGTTGTTATATAAATTATGGTTATATACATGCCTGTCATTATATTTTTGTTGTGGTTACATGCATGATAGATGTTATTTGATCTGTGCGGCCATGTGCACATGTGTCAGAGAGTCGTGAAAGGTAGCAACTTCTTGTTATATGCATTGCAGTCATGTGTATGGCAATCATGTTATTGCTATTATGATCATATGCATGAGGATTATTGTCACGATGGTGCTTGTAAGGTGGTTATTTCTTGATATTATCATATATCGTGCTTATCTAGATTGACTTCTACAGATGTGATAGCCTCCCTTGAGATGCATTGAGGTATGACTTTAGTTATGTCATCTATTTGGTGTTTGAATGTTTGACTATGTTTTCTATTTGTTGTTTGAGTGTTTAATGTCTATTATGTCGTCTTTCTGTTGTTTAAATGTTTGATTAATTGCATGATATGAGCATGTGTCTATAAGATTGCATGAAGGAATGATCTTGGTTTAAGATGGTCGTACTACCACATTATGTGCTGAGATAGTTGATATGTGTTTGAGTGTAAGTGGGTGCTATCTGTAGTATTATGACTAATGACTATGAGTTGATTATGACATGGTTGTTAGTCTTGGTAAAGGTTGATTTCAATTAATAGACATGATGTATTGATCTTTGGAACGTGTGACTGACATGTGTGAGTAGTTGAAGGGTAACATTCTTGGTATTAGCTTGACAAGGTAATAATTGATTTGTTTGTGTAACTAATAGTTAAGTGATGTGATAGTACATAGTAAGACTTGATTACAACAAGGTAGAAGGAAAAACACATGAATTGGGTGAGAAATCCTTTGACTATGTTTGGAAACCAAAATTCCAAATGAATGAGTAATTGCATGAATATAGGAAATTATCTTCTTAACCCTAATCTTGTATGACATTATAAGGATATGTGCTATATTAATAAATATGTATTTGACAGGTATACCAGCTGGTTCTAGTTATGGCTAGATTCTTCAAGGATTTGGAGTCCCTTGATAGATGGTATGGATGTGTTCAGTTACAACGGAGTGTGTGTGGAACAATAAGGTAATGTATCTGGTATATTGTTATATTCATTTATACATTGACAGTTAGGTGTTTATGGTAATATGATGCAGGGGATTGCATGGAAAAAGAGCCTTTCATGGAATCTTGAAGAAGGCTCGATTAGAGCTTTCCGATGGAAGCATTAGGAACCCATGGGAATTGAGTCATGGTGTTTGTTTTTAGTCTTGTGATTTTAGTGCTTTGTGATTTTTTTGTGCTTGATTTGTAGTTTTGTTTATGTGTGGTGCATGGCCATGCCACTTTGTTTGTGGTGTCATACTGCTATTGGTTTTTCATGGTTTTCTTCTTGTTTGTTTCTTGTTATTGCCTTTTATGTTTTGAGGGTATTGGGAATTGGTTGGGAAGGAGGAAGTTAATGGAACTTGGGGAGAACTAAATGAAACCCGATAGGTAATGTAAGACCCAATTGAAGCTCGGTGCTTGTATAAGGACAATTGAGGGCAAGAGTATGAAAACTAGTTGGATTGGTTGGGTCCATTGAGGTAAATGGACAGTGGTAGGAAAGTCATGAGAAAAGTAATCAAGAAAGGTAAAGTAAATGGAATTGAGGCATCAGATGCCTTGGCTAAGTTGGGAACTGTTGTTCTCAATGTTGTGCATGTTATGCATGTATAAATGGGGTTCTCTTAACTTTGACCTTATGATATCAGGTAATTATGTTGTGATCATGATTATGTGGATGTCTCTATATGTATACAAGTATGTGTGTATGTCATTTTCTGACAGGGTCGTAAGAGATCATGTTTTTTTTATGCTAATGTTTATATGTACATATGGTATGTATGTATGTCATTATTTGACAGGGTTTTAAGGGATTATGCTTGTGGACGAATGATTGCTTATGCAAGTGAATGACATGAAGAGGTTCTTGGTCTTATGAGGAATCAAGTGGGAAGAATAGCCTTGACAAATCTATCAGGTCAGTATCAAGTGGATATGAATTGATATTATGTGATTATACTATGTCTATGTTATGGAAGGTAATGCTGAGGGACACATCAACGGAGTGAAAATAGTGCGATCTACGACACGTTGAGGCAAGCATAGATGGTGGCAAGACACTAAAAGCAAGGTTTCTTAGTAGAGACAGTGTGGTATCTAAATGTGCAGTACTACTATTGTGTATATGTTGTACATATTGTACATGTTGTACCTGTGATGTTGTATGCATGCCGTGTTGTGTATATATGGTGGTGTGCATGTTGGATATGTGGTGTTGTGTATAGATGGTATTGTGCTGATGTTGGTTATGTGGTGTTGTATACATATGGTGTTGCATGCATGTTGTATATGTGGTGCTATGTACATGTGGTGTTGTGTGCATGATTGTACATGTGGTGTTGTGTGTAGGTGGTGTTGTGTACATATTGTACATGGGGTGTTGTGTGTAGGTGGTGTTGTGTACATTTGGTGTTGTGTATATGTCATGCATATGGTGTTGTGTACACAGTGTGCAAGTGGTGTTGTGTAACATTGTGCAGGTGGCACTATGTACATGTGGTATTCTGTACACATCGTACATGTTGTGTTGTGCACATGTGGTACTTCATTATTGTGTTACAAGGATTGTGTAGTCGTTGTATCGTGACACGTGTATTCGTTGTGTTGTAATATGTGTACATATATGTATTGTGTTGTGTTATACGCCAGGTGTAAGTGTATGTATTGTGTTGTGTTGTATATCGAGTGTAGGTGTATGTATTTTTTTTTGTGTTGTACACCAGGTGTAAGTGTATGTCTTGTGATGTATATTGTGTGTATGTGTACATGATTGAAGAGGAGAGAAGGCAGTAGGTGCTTGCTGGGTATGGTAACCAATCCGGTGTGTGTACGGAAAGGACAAGGACAAAGGTAGAAGAAAATGACTAATTAAAGGATAAGTATTAATATTTTAGTTTAGTTTTATTATGCATGTGATCTAAGACTCTGATTTATGATGGTTACATGTGATCTATGATTATGGTTTATTATGATTGCATGAAATTCATGATTTTGATCTATGATGGTTGTGTTTTGAGCTAACCAGATGCGATATGTTTATACATGATGATTTGGTAAAAGAGTTAGTTTGTCTTGTTGTGACAAGAAGTAAAGAAAATTTCAAGTGTACCTTGTTGACGGGCTACCAATGAGGTATGATTTGGATTTATTTCAATTTTTTTTTAGTCTAATGGAAATTATGTGCTTTGTATAGGAAATCATGGAAAATTCCCGGGTAGGGTGGTTGAAACCAACTGCAAGAATTAGTAGCGTGAGTGAAATGAATTGGAACAGGCGGTGGTATTTTGGTAAAGAACTTCATGAGCAGGTCCATTGTACGACACTGGTACCCAATATTGTCTATTGATTGCCATGAACATGATATGACCAATATAATGGTTTTGAGGAAGGGATATGCCTTGGTTTATTTTCTTTCGATGTGAGCAAACCTTGTTAAGGGAGGGTTCGCTTGAGGGACTATGTAGCAGAGAAGGGGATGCCCGCAAAACTTGGAAGGTGTGTGACTGCACGAAAGGGGGTGACTAGATTTCCCAAGGGACTGTGTAGCAGATAAGGGAAGGTCGAGGATGGATTTGCTTGGTCATTAGCATTTCCATATGGAATCAAATGCTCATTGGGAGTGTGCCATGGAGCAATGAACCAATAACTATTCATTGAGAGGACACGTGGCACAGGATTGTAGCGTTAGACATTGGATGCATACTTTGAATTTGGTAGTGGATTCTGGACTTCCTAGGAAGGAGGTCAATCCTGATACTACTTTTGAGGGTGGAGGTGTGACCCTATGGATTCCCTTGTTGATTGATAGAGGCATCATATCCTTTTATTTCTTGGTTGAGCAAAGGTGAATATGTTATATGTGTATATTATTGTAAATATTGTATCGAGATGGATTTATAAAGCTCCATAGATATTATGATTATTCACTGGTTGAAGTAAATGTGCATGAGTATGTATGTGGTTGTTATTGTAAATACCGTAATGAGTTGTGTTATAAAGTTCCAGTAAACAATACATTTGTCATGTTTTAGTAATGGTCATTGTAAATACTGCAACAAGCTATGTCATAAAGCTCTATGGGAAGTATATTTTGTTTTCAGTGGTCTTGCTGGTTAGGTGTCATTGAACACTGAGGATGATGTTCAGCCAAGGGGGAGGGTTCTGTAACAACCCTTGGTTGAATTTTCATGTAAAAAATATAAGACCAAGGTCATGGGACACGTATTCCAATCCGAATGGTGGGTAAAACATCCTAGTGAGTGTTCATTTGGTTTATTATGGCTAAGGAAATTGGCAAAGGAAATGGAAAAGGATTTGAAAAGGAAAAGAGGCATTAATTGACGTTTTATTTATGAAAATAAAGGAAATTAGGAGAAAAGGGAGGTGAAAGGTCACATGTTGCATGTTAGGAGGAAATTGAAGGAAAATGAAGAAGTTATAAGAGGCGTCAATAATAAAAAGACACCAGAGCATCAATTTGTACCCTTTTGTCATTTCAATTTTAGAGTTAGTCTCAAAGAGGAGAAGAGAACCAAGAAGAGAAGGAGATCAAGCAAGAAAAGGAAGGACAAGGAAAGCAAAGGAAAGAGAAGGAAGGAAAAGGAAAGCAAGGAATAAGCAAGGATAAGTTGGATTAGGCATCTTTAGCAGGAATAATTGCAAGTAACATATTGCATGTATGGTTTCCTAGCTGGTTTTAGCATGCATGACATATGCATGTATGTATTTTGGTTTCTTTGTTGTCGATGGCATGGATTTTGCCAAGTTTTTTACAATGGTTTCAACCTTGCCTTGTTATTTCTGGATAGCCATGGGATGATGGGATTCTTTCTCGGTTGATATATGGATTGTCAGAAGGTTTTGGATCTAGGTGAGGTGGTCTCAGGAAAATACCAAGGGTTGGGGGTGGAGATGGTTTTCTCCGGGAAGCCCTTAACAGGTGGATGGAGATAGGAAAATTCATCAAAGGATGGTGAAGGAATTCTGAGGCATTCAAGCTTGGTTTGGTTTTGTGATCTTGGGACCGATTTAGATGAGATTGCGGTATAGTGAGGGTGGAGGTGGTTTAACCTTTGGATTCCCTCGGTTGTTTATGGATGGTTTTATCCCATGATATCCCACATTCATGCTTCGAATATGGCACAGGGGGTGATTGACTAGAAGAAAGATTTGGTTCAACCCAATATATGGTTGGGTGGTACGTCAAAGTCCCTGACTTGGTTAGATTTTTCATATGATTAATAAGAGCTAAGTTCCTTTTGCTTTGATGAGTAAATGTACTTTTTATTATGTGGCTTTAATGGTTTTTCTCTCATTGTTATTTATCTGGTTATATGTTGGTTATAAGCATGGTTAATTGATAGATCTAGTACGACTCTTAACACATTTTTATTAATGAATGTATGGATAATGAATGCAATACCTAATTGGTGTTATGAAAGCTATTGTGATAAGGCATTGTTCCTTCTTATTTATCCTCAGATAAGTTTCTAGATAATTATGTTCATATTTAAATTCATGACCTGTAGGTTGCATGTTCACCGTGTGTTTGATGGAATGTCAGTCCCAGTTCGAAGAGGTTAGGTCAAGTAATGGTACAAGTTTTAGTCCATAATATTTTTTTATGTGTTAATTATCATCTCTAGAAGTTTTACTAAGTTCTAGGCAGAAGTTGGAGTCCTTGCCCTGAAAACGTGGTTCAGAATTCGAGGTCGTTGGCATAGAACTGATTGGAAAATTCCACAATCACATGGAGGCAGGCTCATCAGTACCACTGGAGGGCTACATTCACTTGCATGCCTTGGCAAGGGAGCGACTAAGGCTCTAGGTTAGTGAAAGAGAGAGTTGTCTTAGCGGTTGGACACTTGGAGGGGTTGGGTTGCTCCTGTAGGTCCTATAGCACCTAGGAGAAGTTAGTAAGGTCTTAAGTTGTCAACTCCATTTCCTTAAGGTCAGATAGGAGTCAAGTCTTATCATATTGACCCTCAACTCATGTTTACCTCAAGAAAATAATTGAAAGTGGGTAAATGTGGGAGGAGGTTGTTACAAATATTGTGCAGAAGGGAGCCAGAAGAGTTGTATTACAAGAAAATATGTATAGGTGGGAGAAGATGCACTGAATTTGGTGATTTGGAATTATTCCATAGGAACTTTCTTATTGATCCCAACCAGTTTAGGATGTTAGATGTCACTGTCACATGGAAGCATTATGAGTATGTCATGGGAAATCCACCATCTTCTTCAACTTTGGCACATAATAGGATCAACTATGTTGAGGGCGAGATTTCTATTTCATAATTCTTGGGGGTGTTTCAAAACCAGATCTATAAATATATCAAACACTGGCATAAGTCCAGGAGGCAAGTGTTTGAATTTAAGTATTCTCGTGATGTATTTCAGCTAGGCACAATCTTATTAGTGGTGGACTTTGTTGAGAATTACACATTTTCTCCTCAGATAGAGATATAGAGTGAGTATTATCACTCAGACCAAGTTTCCATATTAGCACATGTTTTGTACAAACATGCACAATTGAACATTGATGGTAGGGATAACAATGGCGAGTCCCGTGATGTGATTAAGGAGTATCACTTTTACATCAGAGATGATTGTGAGCATGACACATTGTTCATACAACATTGCTTGACCTAATTTACGAATCATTAAAAAAATGACATATCATTCAAGAAACTGGATATGGTCAAATGGTTGTGTAAGGAAGTTCAGGTCAACACACACTTTTTATTGGTTGAGCCGACTACACAAGAAGACAAAACTAAACATACTTGGAGCTACATTGAAACAATACATGGAAAGGGTGAGCATGATGGTGTAGGTGCTTGTGTGAAGTGAGCACTTAGGAGGTATCAAATGAGTCATGATGCAAATCAACTCAAATCATCACTAGAGGTGGTTAACCGGTGTAGATCCCATTCAGGACATGAAGGTCATGAATCTATAAGGCATGTGCATAGGTTATTCTGGAATATTGAAATTGGAAATGTGAATAGATCCATTCCTTGGCATTATAATACTGTAGAAGGAACAAGATAATTACACTTAGTGCGAAGCAAAGTCATGGGGGAAATATTTGCCATCAAGATAAGAAAATTCACATGTTTTTGTGAGTTTGTCATTAGTGTTGATGGATGTAGACTTGATCACTGTGAAAAACACGGGTACATGAAAGGATGGAAATATGTCCCTCTTAATCCAAAGGTACCTCATCCAATTCTGACATGGCAAGAGATGCATGATGAAGAGGCCATCGTTTCACTTGATCCTGATTAAGTCTCTAATATTGTAAGGGAAGGTATGTGTCCCATCTATCATTAACAATTTCATCTATAAATTGAAATCTTGAACATATTTAACTAATACATATTTTGTATTTTGGTTATAGGTGAGGTTTTTGCTACCACTGCCCCCACGGGAAATGAAGAGAATGTGGCCTACTATTTGATGTGATGCACATAAGTGAAAAGTAGGTTGTTTGGACCATATGAAGATGGAGAATTCACATACCAAATTGGTGACCTGGTTGTGATGGGCCATTTTTTTGAAAAGGTTAAAAAATAAGTTGATCACATCATTTATAGGGACTTTATGCCTACATATATATCTTTTCAATACAATCATCAGGTCATGGCATCTCATATCAATCTCCTATAAATCAAAACCAAGAAAGGTGAACCAAGGAGATGGAAGATGACAAAATTGGACCATGAACTTATTATGGAGACTTGCATCACTTTGAGCCATTGGCTAATTGAGTAGATGATGCAAATGGAAACCCATGAAGTTGAGTCTATAACAATCAAGTGTAATCTAATCTAGTATAAGAGAGCTCAAATGTATGATTTTTGTAATCTATAATTGTGACAGTTGAATACTCTTTTAATTTTTTAATTGAGAAATGTTTCCCTCTTATCTAGGATGGATTCATAATGGTGTACATATATCTTATATAATATTAAGTTTCCTTTGAGGTGCTTAAGATTCTAAAGTACACCAATTTCAAGGAGGTTTTATTTTCAAGGATAAGATCCTTATGTGAACCCATAGATCTAAAATATAATTAAAATTTAGATCAATAGGAATATATATATTATAATATATATATATATATATATATATAATATATATTATATATATTATATATATTATATATATATATTATATATATATATATATGGTTTCTAGAAAATCCATTTCAATATGTACCAACCAAGTTGATATATTATTTTACTTAAAATGGAAATTCAACAATCTATGTTGTGAATAACATTGAAATATTTTTATGATATTAATAATAAATATGTCATGTGCCAGTTTGATATAAAACATGGAAATAGTTACACACATGCTTCATATTGTGATCTAAATCTGGAATATTAGATTTTTGTGCTAAGATCCTCATCAGAATATAAAAATGTGCTTGATGTTTGTACTCCAAAATAGCAAGTAAAAAACATGAATTTTATGTGTGTTTACTTAAGTTAGTTTCATGAAAAAACTTAAAACTTGAAACCAAAACACTGAATGGAAGCATGCATCAATCAATAATACAATAGCCATTGTTAAAGGAGTTCACCCCTCTTGGGATACATCTCCTTGGATCAGCTCTAAAGGCATGGCCCCTTCTCATTATGCTTAATATCAGAAAAGAATCTGAGTGCATAAACTATTGAAATGTAATGGCTAGTTTCTCCTTCAAAGAAACAACTCTCGCAAAATTTCTCACTCCATACACACGTTAACCTACAGTCAAACACGTAAACCTTCAGCAAACACAAGCATCTCACACCAAGACCCCATACTGCAACATCAGAGAGCATAAAAAATATCACAATCCATTTGAAGTACATCAACAAGTCTCTTCTCCAAAACACATATAGAGAAAAGAAGAAATAAAGCTACAACAATGATGTAATGGCTGCTGAAAAAAGAACATGGAGGCTGGAAGACCCCTGTAAGGTCATCTCCATCTTCAAACTCCTCCATAAACTGAATCAATACTTTGGTTGACCATGGCACCCATAGGCTTCACTTTACAAAAAATTATCCATAAGTTCTCCTTTGATCCCGAAACTAGTTCCAATTAGTTCAAAATGCTCAAAAATCGATATCTAGACTCTTTTTGGATCCCATTTGGTCGAAAATTGCCTTAGTTATTACTTTTGTCAGTATTTCCACAATTTTCTCCTCCAAATTTGGCTTACTTCCAGTTAAATTCATTATCTAGAGTTAATTCTTGCGGTTTCGCTGAAATCCGTGGTCCTACCATCTTCCCCACCTATCTCACGATTAAGCCCAAGTGTTCACATACAAATTGGTTGGTTCGATGGAAAAGGCGACAATTCCGCGGCTCTATCACAAATCACAATCGGCTTTGCCGGGGGTGATTATGATATCAGGACTTAACGCATTGTGATATGCAATCTGGTGATCTGGTGGACTTGATGAGTTATAAACTACAACTCTGAAATGATATTGCGTTTGCAAATCGCATAGGTAGAGTCCCTTCATAACATATATATCAACGGGGTACTGGTGCGATATGTGATTACAATTATCACAAATTGCAACCCTGATTTCTCTGGAGGCTGATTCTTTAACTCCTCCAATATGCGATATGTAATATCGCAAATCACAAATCAGCACTGCTGGGGGCCAATTCTTAAGCCGTGGCCACTGTTCTTTTCCCCGATATGTGATATGTGGGACCCAATGGCAACCTGCCACTTAGAGCTTCCCCATTCGCTGGGACCCTTTGCCATGTCATCCAATCCTGCCATGTGTCTAAGTTAAACCCAAACTTGGCATTGCTCTAACTTTTGCATACGAGCTTGTATTTGAGTGTCATTCACACCGTTGGCTTCAGAATGATGAGATCTACGTGTTCGTTTAGATTCCACATCATTCTGAAAACTTTGATTTTTTGGCAAATTTTGAGCTCCTGAGTTCCCCATTGAAAAACTTTTGGCCTCCAAAAGTTTACTTTCAATTTTTCAGCATTTGAAGGTATAGTTCCTTCATTTTTCCAAACTAGATCCAATCGATGTTTGCAATACCCTGACTTGTACTTGTCTTGGCTTTTTTCTCAAGATGAACTTAAAATATAACTTGACCAAAGAATTCAAGTTCAATGTTCTTCTCGGCTTGTCCATGTCACTATGGCCATCCACAACAACATCCTTTCCAAGAATAATTACAAGATGCCCATCTACAAAATCCTTATCGAGGTTAAGATCCTAAAAGACTTTTCCAAGTGAACCAAAACAAGCCTCATATAGTGAATACTTGTATAACTTAAGGGCTAAACACATTTGGAACATACTAAATGTGTTGCAACTACTCATACAATAGTTTTAAAATGCTTTCTCAAACTACAAATAGAAATGAATTTTACAAAATGGAATAAACTTGACTCCCAATTTTTCCATTCAAATTGACTATCAACAAGCCAAACTAGCATTCTAATGCTTAAAGAAAACATTGTTGCATATAAGTGATTTATTTATGAACATCACTTTTACAGGTTACCCAATTATGGGGATATGCAACTAGTGCAAAACAAAATTTTACAAACTTCAGCTGGATAAATAGTTCGCCCATTTCTTACCCAGCTAGGTAAATGAACCCTCTATTTGAACTTTCTCTTCTTCTAAATTTGCTTCAAGGATGGTCGCATCTTGCACCACTTTTTCTTTCGTTGCTTTCTCTTCTGGTGTTTGCATGATTTACTTTCCCTTACCAAGATGAAGTTGTGGAAACAATTTCCAACACTTCTCAACCCAATGCCCACTGATATTGTAGTGAGTACAAAAGTTCTTTTGAGCTCCTCTTGGCTCACTTGCCTTAAACCTTGGATGAGATTTTCTCTTTTCGATCTCAATTCCATTAGACATAAACATCTTCTTGATGTTGTAGAATTGAGGCTTCTGTGATCCATATCAAATTTTTGAGAGATTCTTCAACGTAAATTACATAAGAATTCATTTGTCGATGCGTTTCGAACCAACTAGTATGGTTCATCGTCAGGACAAGTTGACGAAACCGATCCAGCTTAGCGTGTTAAATAGTCTGAGCAGAGTCTCCAACGGCTAAATTGACTAACGACTAATTTTGATCTTAAGACCCAAGACAAATTATTATTTATTA
>APFE030414299.1:5706-56684 GCA_000404065.3 Pinus taeda
TGAACAAAAAAATACCCTTCTAATAGATTTAACCATTTATCTACGGCATCTGTGTCTATTTGACCCTCAAATATGGGGATTTCAAAATTAACTTGTACCTTAAAGGGTGTGGCATTTCCAGAGTAGCTGTTGGAAGCCGATGCGTCGCCTCTGGGTAGCCGCTGAAGGATCTAGGAAAAGTTTTCCATCATCGCGTTCCTTTGTCACTCGAGGGCTTCTTCAAGTAAGATTTTGATAGGAACTCCTGCCCCCTCATCTTTTTTATCTTCTACCATGGGAGGCCGTCAGGATTTTCAAGGCTGGTCTTGAACAGGTTCGACCAGTTCAAGCCCTAAATCCTTATATCTCGACCTTGTTGGGGACATGCAAAGAAAAACAGAGAAAGAGCAGACCGCTATGATACCACTAATCCAGATTTAAACAGGAACACAACAAAATAAAGAAATTCCCATATACACAGAGATGCAGCAAAAATAATACTTCATTTCATTAATGTAAAATACTGAAATATGCTTACAAACAGAAAGGAAATAAACCAGCTAGGGCGATGGTAGCTTATCTCTGAGAAGAGATGTGGCAGCTAGATGCCTCTTAACTGTGTTACAATAAGGATAAAAGGCCTATTTATTGTTGAGAAACAATGGAAAACCCTAAACATCCAAAAACCTAACCCTAGGAGATGAAACGCCAAATTGTGGGCCCCGTTAAGGGTAAATTGGTACACCAACTTCCCAGGGTCGTAACTTTGGCATACGATCTTCGTTTGATGTGCAAAATAGATTGTTAGAAAGATCTATCCAAGGAATACAACTTTTGGAAGAGGAACATCGGTCCATTGACCCCTGTTTCTCCCAAATTTTCCAAAAAAAAATGTCATTTAGGGCCTCAAAATGGCTCTAGAAGTTTAGGACCCGAAAAACTGCTAAAAATAGTAAATTGTGCTACAATTAAGGAAATTGAAGAACTGAAAGAGACAGATGTGGGGGTCCAAGTGGGATAGGTGGGTGGCCACCAACATCCACCTAGATTAGTATGTTCCTGAACTTAAGAAGAACGTGGTATCTATTTCTGCTTTGGAAGACAAAGGAATGAGGTTATCCTTCATAAAAGGAAAAGACCTTACATGGCCAATGGAATCATGAATGATGGATGCATTTACATTGGGAGGTAGAGTAGAAGGACTCTATAGAGTCATTGGGAGACCTCTGCTAGTAATGGTCCATGACAGCAATCATCAAAGCGAGTCATGGCACCAAAGATTGGCACATCTACATTTAGAAGCTCTACAAAAATTCGAGAAGTTAGTCTATGGGATTCCTGATGTTCAAGCTAGATATGGTGGAGTATGTCCAGGGTGTGCCAGTGGAAAGAAGACAAGGGGACTATTCCCCTCTATCAAGAATAAGACCAATGACAGCCTCCAACTCATTCATTCTGACCTATGTGGACCTATGCCTATGAATTCTCTTGGTGACCATCTCTATTACATAACTTTTATTGATGATTTATCCAGAAAGACATGGATATACTACTTGAAGAATAAGGATTGGGAATTTTATATGTTCAAGGACTTCAAGGCATAGATCAAAAATCAAACAGGGAATAAAATCAAGTTTTATAGGCCTCACAATGGTGGAGAATACATTTCTAAATGAGTTCATATACTTCTACAAAAAGGAAGGTATCAAGAAGGAGACTATTGTGCCTTATAATCCCAAACAAAATGGAGAAGTTGAAAGAAAGAACAGGTCCATTGTGGAAGTTGCCTGCACTATGCTTCGTGATCAAGATTTGTTGAAGTTCCTTTTGGGAGAAGCAACAAATACAATAGTATATGTTCAAAACTGGGTTCCTCATCAAGCTTTGTTTAACAAGACTCCTGAAGAAGTATTTACAGGTTTGAATCATGACATTGGTAATCTTAGGATATTTGTTTTCCCCACATCTTTCCATGTACCGAAGGACAAGAGGAACAGTTTGCAATCCACCTAAAGGAAAGGTATGTTTGTTGGGTGTTGTGAAAGTTCTAAATCATTTAGAATATATATACCTGGTGAAAGGAAGGTTGAGTTTAGTAGGGACGTAACTTTTAATGAAGATGTTTCCCTTGGAAAAGCAAGGGACCTTCCTCCACCTCCTCCTCCTGAGAAGAAGGATGATGATATGGATCTACTAGAAGGTCCTTTCATGCCTAAATCAAAGAAGGATATTATTGATGATCCTATGGAGCCCATGGATCCTTTGGAACCCCCTCCAAGTGTTCCTCATACCAAGAATAGATCATTGTGGTTTCAAGATACACTACAAGATGTTGAGAGACATATTCCCACCAAAGGGACCTTCAGAGAAAGCAAGAAACCTTGTCGGTATCAAGGATATGTTGTAGCCATGAGAACTATTATTCAAGCTAAGCAACCTACCTTTTATGAAGTTGTGAAAAGGCAAGTTTGGAAGGATGTTATGGCTGAAGAGTATGAATCGATTATGAAAAATGATGTATGGGATGTTGTTGCAAGACCTAAATGGAAGTTTGTTGTAACTTCAAAAAGGTTATATAAAATCAAACATGGATTTGATGGAAGTATTGACAAGTATAAGGCAAGATTCGTGGCCCGAAGGTTTTCCCATAAAGAGGGAGAATATTATGATAATATATTTGCTCATGTTGCTCGCTACACTATTATTAGACCAATTGTTTCCCTTGTTGTTAGTCAAGGATGGACACTTCACCAGATGGATGTAAAGACGACATTTCTTCATGGCGTACTACAGGAAGAAATTTTCATTGAGAATCCATCAGGATTTGAAATGAATGACCAAAATACACATGTTTTCATGTTGAACAAGGCATTATATGGCTTAAAGTAAGCCCCCAAAACCTAGTATAGCCATATTGACAGTTACTTGGTGAAGATTGGATTTACGAGAAACAATGTTGATCCCAATCTCTACTTCAAGGTGGTCCAAGTTATGTCTTTGATTTTGATTCTATATGTTGACGATTTATTGTTAATAGGTAGTGATCCTCTGATGCTTGAGTGTAAGAGTGAGTTGGCCTCTGAATTCAAGATGAATAATCTTGGTATGATGCATTATTTCTTGGGATTAGAAGTTTGGAAAAGACCTGGAGAGATTTTCATTTCTCAAGGAAAATGTGTTGTGAAGTTATTGGAAAGATTTGGAATGACACAATGTAAATCCTTGGCCACCCTGATGGAGATGAATTTTAAGAAGTTGTGCAAAGATGTTGCTGGACTTGACCTAGCTAACCCTTATGAGTGTCAACAATTGATTGGGGCATTGATTTTCCTTGTGAACACTCGTTTAGACATATGATTTATAGTAAACACCTTAAGTCAATTCATGATTGAGCCCCTCCATGCACATTGGGTTGTTTCCAAACACATTATGAGATACTTGCATCAAACAATTAACCTTGGTATGAGATATTTTGTCAAAGACATATGAATGCATGGATATACTAATGTTGATTGGGCTGGAAATATTATTGACAGGAAGGGAACGACAAGTTGTTTCTTTAGCTTGGGATCCACTATGATATCTTGGATGAGCAGGAAGCAAAAGCTTGTAGCTTTAAGCATGGCTGAGGCAGAATACATTACTGCTAACATGGCTAGTTGTGAGGTAGTTTGGCTGAGAAATCTCTTTGGGGAGATATTTGAGTAGGTTTTGGATACTACAACGATATATTGCAACAACAAGGGTAGGACCTGATTGACATAGAATCTTGCATTTCATGACAAGTCCAAGCACAATGATATCAAGTACCACTACATTCAAGACATGGTATAGAGAGGAGTTATAAGACTCCATCACATATCGATAGAAAACAAAATAGTGGACATGCTCACCAAGGCTTTATTGAAAGGGAAGTTCTTAGTCTTCATAGAGTAGCTTGGGCTTATGGATGTGACCCTCTTAGGTAAGGGTCTCGGCTGATTGAGAAGACTAAGTTATTCTCTTCCCCCCTGTTTGAGCTCACGGGGAGATGAATTGAGCCTGAGAGCTCCTAGTGTTGAGGTATATTTGGATAATAAGATGGTTGTTATCCTTACCCTCTGCAGTAAGTGGATCTAACCTATTTTCACCAAAGGGTGTGCGTGATCCTTATCAATTACAACAAGTTGGGTATCTCTCCCTATCATGATTGTCAGAGTATACCCTAGTATGCATCCTACCCACAAGCAGGTATTGCTTGGATTGCCTCCCCATCTAGCCAATGGGTTGAGATGACTTCATATGGTGCAATCCTTGGGTAGAAAGTGGATCTCGCTCAAGTATAGAGGATTTAAGTTTTCTACAACTTGAATCTTTAGAGTCAACTTGGCAAGATCAGCAAACATTGGGATGGTTGTGATCTCTACCTTATATAGAAAGTTTGATCTCACCTATTGACTAAACAACATGATGGATGTGATCCTTGCTGGTAGATGGATCTCTCCCAATTGTCACTGGATAGTAGGATGGATGTGATCTCTATCCTATATGGCAAGTTTGGTCTCGCATGTTTACTAAACAATAGGATGGATGTGATTCTTACTAGTATATGGCTCTCGCATATTGTCATTGGATTGACATTTGTAGCTTGAGCTCCCCTATGATGTCAAATTCTTCTTCTTTTATATTTGAGAGTGTTCAGCAGATGAGCAGAGATGAGCAGAGACGACATTTGACTTGATGATGAAGAGACATCTGAGATGGGACATATTTCGCAGTCGAATTTTTTTCCCTAGCTAAGAAGGAGTGTTAATTTAGTATCTTAGGGATAAATTCCCTTCATTGGAAAAAAACCTCGTTCAGAAAGACCTAAATTTTCCCCTGGCAACACCCAGTTTGGCTAAGGAGAAATATATTTCTGATGAAGAAACCCACAATGGAACAAGTGTTGAAGTTGGCCTAAAAGAAAAATTGGCACCCCTCCAACGCATATAAATACAAGTTAAGGCACACCTCATTTGGCATCACATCAACTCATCATATCTTCTCTCTCCTCTTCTCATTGGTTCATACAACTTTGAAAATTATAGGTTGACTTCACACATGCGAGGCTCTTGGAGGCAGTTCTGAAATATTTGTGTTGACTTTTTATTTGGGAGACTTTGACCAATGTTGACCTTTATGATTTGGGCAGATTTTGACTTTGATCTTTTGGGAGGAATTTTTTCTAGCTAGGCCAAATTCTTTGGCACAAGAACCGAGGAATTTTTGGCACTTTAACCTGCATTGACAGTAGGCTTGATTGCAGACTTTCACAGCAAATCTCTCTCCGTTGACTAGGTTTGAAAGCAGGGAATCTCTCTCCATTAACCAAGTTTGACCCCCTAGATTGGGACTATTTTGACCTCTTTTTTACTAGCATTGAAGGTTGAGTTTGTGGATTATTAATCGAGCTCTTAGAGGACTATTTTTACCATTGACTTTGACTAGTTAGGGTACACTTTGACTTTCATTGACTTGGATAGAATTGCATACTTCAACAATTGACCAAATTAACTTTTGAGGCTCATCATTTGTTAGATATTGGTTTGTCTATTTGGATAGTCAAAGGTTGACTTTGGCTCATTCTTGAATTGTATTATTGTCCTCTTTGTTAAACATTTTATGAAAATGTCATAAGAAGAAGAATTTGAAAGGGTTTTGCCCCTTGTGGGGTTTTTCCCTAGTCTTTGACCAAATTTGGTGCCTCTTGTTATTGCTTATTATTGCCTCTTATTGCTCATTACATCTATTATTCTAGCTACAATTTCTATTATTTATTGGAAGATTGAATTGATTGCTAATTGAAGTTAAGAATTGGGCTAAAGTAATAATTGTAACAACATTGAACATTGAAAAATTAACAGAATTATGTAGCTATGGTTGGTCTTCGTAATTAATATTTTATCCCTTTATATATATAGCAAAATTGTAAGACATGTTCTTCATGTTAGTTTCAAAAGAGAGAATTTTGAATTTTTGGCTCCATACTTGTAAAATTGTCCCTCCTTCAAGTCAAGTGGGCCCTAGTGAAGACGCGTCCATTCAAGCCAGCCAAAACACTCTATATAAGGCACTTGACCTCCTCTATAAAGCACCATTCAATCTCTTACACAACAAGATATATTATGTGCATCCAAGTGAAGAAGAAGAAGGAAGAAATCATCTCAAGCATCTCTCTCTCTCTCTTTGAATTCACATGTGTGACTTTCCAGGCATATTTTGGGTAGCAGGTCAAACTTCTAGGCAACATATTTTGGGCAGAAGGGTCGATTTTCTAGGCAGTTTCTGGGAAGTTAAATTTTTCCCTAGGTAGATTAAGGAAGGTTAAGTTTGTTGGGCAAAAGATTGACTTGACAAGAGGGATTCTTGACCAGGTTTGACCATAATATTATTGGTCATTTTCACCATTATAGTTGACTAGCATAATTAAGTGTATCTCTTTGTTGAACTAAAGAATTTCTCTAAGGAAAAGGTTGTTGGGTTTTCCTCCCAAATGGGTTTTCACAGGCTAAAACTTGTGTTGTCTTTGTGCATTGTGATCCCTATTGTCCTTATGCATTTGTGGTTGAATTTATGAAGTGCAACTGCTTAATGATAAACTAAAAGTGCTAAATAATATCTATATCATTAGAAGTAATTATCAATTTTCAAAAATTAGTGCTTATATCTAATGCACTTGAAATAACAACAAATTATGTGGCATCTTATCAATCATTAAGGCTGGCATAATACAATGGTTTCTTTTATAAATGGATCTGTGTGTGCTCAAGGAACTCGGTGATGGATAATGAGAGGATTCCTTTTTCTTTTAACTTTCTTTGGGTTCCTCGAGCGCAAGGTTTTCTAACCCAAACTCAGAGATGAGGATGAGGGAGTACCAATCTCCATGACCATTGACCATCAACCTGAATAATGGAGATTAAAATTTGTAAAATATAGAAAGTGGTGTGTATGGGATACCTTGGATGCACTACTTCAATGAAATCTCCCCTAATAGTGTCCTTCCTAGAACCCTAAGGCCTCACAGGGGGTTCCACTGAACTAGTGTCAAAGACTAACCTCCCAGGTGAAGTTAGGGAACAAGAATACAGTCAGGATCGGTCAATCATCTAAATCACCCGTTTATTCATATTCGTATACCCGAAGAATTAATTAAAAGCACATGATTACAAAATGGTTAAAGTACCTACCGATGAATGACCCACCTTCCTTTAAGAAGGAATACTAGATGGGAGAGAGAAATCTGATTAGAGAAAGAAGTGGAGGATATATGGCATCATGTCATGTGTTGATCAATAGGGTTGTTAGTTGGTTGGCTATCGATGGAGGATAATAAATTTCTATTACGAGTAACCCACTTTTTGGTGGGTAATAGCCCCCATAAGGTGTTGTAGAGGATTGGAAGTATGACTTGCAAATTGGAGTTACCTCCATCTTCACATGTACATTTAGTGTTCCATGTTTCTTACTTAAAGAAGGTAATCTGTGACAAGATCCCAATCCAAAATATTTTACAAAGATTAATGACAAATGTAAAATCATACTAGAATTAGGATCAATCCTTGAAACAAATACTAAGCAATTATCAAATCGGGCAATTGTCGAGTACCTAGCAAAATGGAGAAACTTACCAATGGAAGAGGCAACAGGGGAAGATGAGTTATTCATGCAAAAACATCCATAGTTAGTCAAGAATTGAGGACAATATTTGTTTGAGGGGGAGGGGCATGTTAAGCATAAAGCCCCTTATTAAGCCCTATATATTAAATATTGCAATTCTAATGTTATATTAGTAGGTCGACCAAAACCTTTCATTGTACACTTTGTGACTAAAACCTTTTACAGTCTTTGTCTCCTATGCATATGGGCATGTTAAGCATATATCACCTTATTAAGCCGTGTAATCTTAGTAGGTCAACCAAAACATTTCATTGCACCTTTTGTCTCTTATACACACATACACACACACACATGAGAGATCTAGTCTTAGGATTAACTCATCTTGTCTTACACATTACATTCGTTGTCAAAGGATATTTCCCCATTGGATTATATTGTATTCATTTACTTATTGTCATTTTCAAGGAATTTGGTTCATAATAATAATCAACCTACATAAATATAAGCAAATATTACACTTGAGAATACGTTATGGTTATCCTTTGAGATCAACAAATCTAAAATAAGAATTATTGTAAAACCCAATATCACATGAGTGTTTCACGAGTCACAATCTATCATCTCGTTGTACAAGTGAGGCAAATGAATCATATATTTATACACAACTCACCTTCTAGAGGCACACACTAAGAAAGAATAATGTATGCTTCTACATAACTAACTTCCCAAAATGTATCCATGAGAACACATAAGAGGGTCAATATGGGGGCAATAACAACTCAAGAACCTACCCAGATTTCCCATTAACACATATCAAAAGATACATCGCATAGGGAGACATTATGCAATACTACACATCCTAAAAATATTTTGGGTTATTGTTTCTTCTCTCACATATGTTATCTCATATTGAAGGACCTATGAACTTTCATTGGCTTTTGTAGTGACATCTTTATGATTAGGGATCAACTTTAATTTATATGTTTTAGATTCTGTTAATGAGACATAGCTTAATTCATTCAACTGTGGCCTCTATTTTAGTTGGATTGTTTGTAGTTTATTCTAAGAATATGAAGTATATTTCACATGAATTTTCCCTCTTTGTTTCTGACCACCCCTACCCTTCTTGGTTCATAGTTCTCTCTAGACGCTACATCAAAATTTAATTTTACCCAATTTCCTCTATATGGGATCCAAATCATGTGAGGACTTTTCTTTCCCTTCCCAATATGTTCTTTAATGATGGAGGGACAAAAAATTAGATTTTCAAGATTCCAATACTCAAGAGTATCCATATTATGAGAAGGAAAATACCTAAATTTGTCTACCTTTCACTAGGATTTTTTGGGTTTTAACATTACTCTCTCAAGTTTGACAATTGATTGGTCATTGTATATTTTTTAATTTATTAATTTTCGACATCCCATTATATTAAACTCAAACTTAAATCCAAACCTTCTTGATAAAAATAACAACCAATATGATTTTGGCCTTTTTTTGCATTTTAGGAGAGGGAATGACTTGAAATGACAAGCTCGAATGTTCCCTACTTCCTTGGTTTTTTAGCAGAAATCAAAATGTGTATGAATCTTCCTACATGTAGCATACATTACACTTGAGTGGCCTAGTACCTTTTTCTTCTTTTATAAAACTTATTTATGATATTATCTTCATGTTTGGTATCCAACCATATAAAGCTTGGTTGTATTGCAAAATTTTATATTTCCTTCCATAAAGATTTTTGTTAAGACTTTATCCTCTTCAATGCTTGGAGCTAACCTTCTTCAACATTATACTTCCCTTCCAATTTCTAGTTCTAACATGGTGTATAATTTTCCTTCCTCTATGTCATAGATTTGAATTTTAAGGCTTAATTGGTAGCAATTACTTCCTTGTCCAAAGGTAAGATAGTCTAGCTAGATATATCTTTCCATATGACTTTTTTTGTGAGATTTCCTTCATGATTTGGTATGAAGGCCTAATACTCTTTGACTTTCACCTGGACCTAATTTATTATTGGCTCTTAGATTCTACTGTGATATTCTAGATATTTGTGTGGCCAATGGCCAATCGATGCATATTATCCAACTCAATGTTACCTCCATCATTAATATCCTACACTAAATGTTTATCTATTAAATGCATACAACTTATCACATTGTTCTCAACATGAGAACACTAGATCCTTTAGACATTATATATTATATATTTATTTTTATGAACTTTGTTTTATTGCTACTAGGGTACTTTAGTCTAAAAAATTATACAATATTCCATCAAAGGTTGAAAAAGAGTTTATAGTGTTGTGTTTTTTTGTTTTTTTTTTCACAAAGCTCCTTATTAGTTAAATCCATTCTTCAAAGATCTAAGCCTCGACCCATTTTTTCTCTGACTTGAAATGAGTCATTCCTATCACTTGGATTATTTATAATCATGAATATTAATAATTCCTCGTAATGGACAGTAGTTTAAATTTTTATCCATCTTTGCCAACATCAAAGTTGGGGTAATTATAATGAAGCTATAATAAATAAAGAAATATACATGATGAAATAAATAATAATTACTTTACTTGCAAAATGTAAATATTTATTAATCTAAAAATAAAGCTTGAGTTCCAATTTTATTTATTTATATAATTCTAAATAAATAGAAACTTGGATAATTTGTATTATAAATTATGTAGGTTGGGATATATAAGAAAGTTACAAAAACTTCCCCATGACGAGTGTTACAGATCCATTTGGGCACATCACTTCCAACATTCATATCAATACTATTAGGGCTCATCAAACCCCAATCCAGTTGCTACATGCCCTAGACAAGTTATCACTTTGAATGCCTCCTTCCCTGAAAGTTTCCTAGCCTGAAGCTCTCCGAAAATACCTCCTTGAGGGACTAGTGCAACCTTGGTCAGGGGTAAATGCGCTTCAGTGTAGGTAGGCCCATGTCAGGGTGCATTTCAGAACACTTAGGCCCACTTTGACCTACACTGGGTGAGATTGAGCGAATTCTTCATAGGGTTCTGGGAATATTCTTATCTTCTGGAGAATTCTAGAAGATTCCCACACTTATCATCTCCTATGAGCTCGAAATTGGATAGGGAATGAGTTAAGTAACTTCCTATCCTCTCATCCCTTCCTCAATGGAAACTAACTCTAAGGTTGGAAGGCCATTCAATATCCTCATTTATAACCAAACCACCTCCAACTTCTTATAAATTGAGCACTCATCTAAGTGATCAGGGGTTGGACTTTGAGAATTTGTAAGGAGATATTATTGGTGTGAGGTTTGAGATTGTAAGCAAGTATTGTTATGCTGCCGTAGTGTTTTTCTTTTGATGTGATGTTAGATGGAACCCAAGCTGGAGCAGTGACATTGGATCGGACTTCATGGTTGTAACTCTTCCTTCTACTTAATAAAGTTGTTTACACCTTTTCCCATATTATTGTCTTTATGTATGATGATCATATGTGTAAATGCTTTCGATTCCATTTTCTTATAGTAGATAGATCTGTTGCTTCGATTGGTTTTTGTCCTCTATTTATGATTGTAGGTACTTTTCAAGCAGATTAAGTTCGAGAAGGATCGACGGGAGCCATACAAAGGAGACAAAGGGAAAGCGAAAGATAACAAGTAGGTTCCTTGTCTTATTTATCTTCTATAGAAAAAGGATAAACACTTTAAATCTGTTGTTCCAAGTGTAGCTACCCACCTAGGGAAATTGTATTTATTCGTAGATGAAAAATTCCACATAACAACTTGGCGACTCCACTGGGGAACAATCATCGTTCCGGGTAGTTTACCTTCATCCTAGTACACCCTATTAGACTTTAATTGTTCCCATTGATCTTGTTTCAGCCTTTTTGAAGTGTTTTTTTGGTAAAAATTGTGCTTGAAAGCCCCTAGAATGGCCTCTCTAGCACCAGCGCAGGCTTGGTCAGGACACAGAGTGCTGCAGAGCACCCTTGGCTTGAGGACAGTGCTCTGAAGCACATTGTCTCCCATTCAAGGTTGCGTTGATCCTCCTTAGGTAAAAAATACCACCTTTGACTTGATTTTTCCCAAATTTCCTTCTATTTTTGCTTGTTGAAAGCTCAATGATGCTTGTGTCTCTGAAATCAATTTGTGTTTCCTTTCCTAGCCCTGCTTTGGCCTTGATTGTTTAGTGTTTCTTAAATGATTTCTTTATCACTATCAATTCATTGTCAAAGTTAGTTTATAGTCAATTAATCTTTGTTCAAAAGAAAGTGTCGTAAAAGTCTTCATTTCTTTCGAAAAGGAACTATTGTAAAGTCTTCGTTCTTGAAAAAACATTGATTGATTGTATGCGCATTTGTTTCCTTTTGTTCATTTCAGAATTAAGGGAATTGAAAAGAAAAACTTCCATTGTGCATTGAAAAAGTTTGAGTGTGCTCATAGGAATATTTTGGGGAAATTGCAATAGATGTGCTCTTTGTTCTTCGATTAAAAGAATCTGGTTGCTCTATCCCTACTAGCTAAGGTTTTCATTGTTAAAATTGAATGAAAAGAATGCTTATCATATTAGTTGCATTCTAGGAATTTCAAAAACATCACGTGGTGAACCTTGAAAGGCAAATTCCTAATCAAGATCAACTTAAAATTAACCTCAATTAACCTAATGGAGCATTGTCACCTAAAGCAAAACATTTAGAGGTTCTAGGCTAGAGACGTGTTCCAGCGTCGTAAAATATAACAGTTGTCGCTAACTTGTCTGTGATACATTCCGAGTGTGATACCTCATTCCACGTACGTGAGTATATCGTAGCTCATCCATGTACCTTCGGGTATATAGGGCAGTGTTACAGTACATAAAGTATAAAGGAATGCTCTCACTGTGCGATTTCGCATTAGACAGTGCTAATACGGATTGGACCTCCACGTAATTTCGGGTATATATGGGAGGACAACACTAGGTTTCTATCCATCCTTAGGTAACCGAGTTGTCCACCTTGTACACTATGATACACTGAATATAGCATTCGGGGAGATTGCTTGCTCATACTTCTCGATTCGCCGGGAGGTATTCTGCAGTTCATAGTTGCTTGGTAATAATTTTGCCTAGATTATCCCTCTTTTGCTTTGTTATGTTATTTTGATTAAAATAAAATCAATTTACCGCGGATAACATCATCCACTCTCACTCCTTAGTTGATCTTATGTTGATACATATGGCAACAACTAGGGTGTCCACCAATCAAGGAATTCCTTTTTATGGGAACCCTAGTCCTTTTCCTCCTTTTGGAAATATTGGTGCTCCTTATATGGCTACATTGTCCCTTTCAGGATTCACCATTGGCTTTCCAGTTTGGTTGTTTTCAACCTCCTTGGTTCAAAATGTCATGATTTCTCCACAATCGAGTACTCCTCCAACTGGACAAAACCAACCTCCAGTTGATCCTAAAGTTGACCCTTTGCCTTCTTCATCTGTTGTTTCTTCCTCCCCCTCTTCCTCTTCGCCTGGTGAAAGTATTGGTACTAGTAACCAGGTGGCTAAGAAGAAGAAGAAGAAGGAGATAATTCAGCAGGGGGGCAACCAAGCAACCATTGCTTTCAATGCAACTTCTGATGAGAAACCATCCGATAAGCCTCACAAAGTTCGATATCCATGCAAACTTTGTACGGGAGACCATCTTCTTTGAAATTGTCCTGATATTCCTCAGATCTTAGAAGAATGGTCTTCTCGTTCACATCATCCTATGTCATCAACTTCTGGAGATCATGTTGGTGACACACCATCAACTAGTGGTAGTAAAGCTCATGGAAAGAAGGGTAAAGTTAAGTTTCCCTGTAGCTTATGTGAAGGGAATCACCCCATTCACCTTTGTCCCTATTTGGATGAAGCCAAAAAAAGTGTTGGATAACCATCCTGCTTCTCCACGGTGACTTCTATCTAGTTACATGAGACTCTCCCTTAATCCTTCACTAGTTGATGAAGTGACTGACCCAAACCAACCGTCGGCCAAACCCACTCTCTCTGAATGTGGATCCCATGAGTCTACACTCGACCTAATTTGACCTTCAGTTAATCATACCTTTCTCGTAGAGAGTGAGTATGATACCACTCAGGTTCTTTTTGTTTCTTCATATTCCAATGAGCTTGGAGGAAACCCTCCTGTTCCATCAAGACAGGAGGAAAATCCTCCCATTCTCATAACTCAAGGGGGTAATTATCCCATTCTTTCGGTACCCTCTCCAAGTAGTTTGGTCACTTCCTTTGATTGGAATCGACTGTCAAGATCTCATCTTCCTTCTTATGTTCCTTTCCAGATCATAGTACATGTTTGTAATATGATTGTACTTGGCACTATTATAGATGAAGGTGCATCTGTGAGTATCCTTTCCTCCACTTCTTGGAAAGCACTCGGTTCGCCACCACTTGAACCTGTTACCCAAAATCTGTTGGCTTTTAACAGAGGAACCAATCAACCATTAGGGATCCTTCCTCCATTGCCTATTACTTTGGGAGGAAAAATTGTTTATCTTAATGTGATGGTAGTCCCAGGCCCTTTAGATTACAATTTACTTCTTGGGGGCAACTATTTTTATGACATGGGAGCTATAGTTTCAACACTCTTTCGAGTGATGTGTTTCCCGCATGAAGGCAGAATTCTCACCGTTGACCAACGTTCATTTCCCGGTCGAAATATGGCTTCCAGTCAACCATCTTCCCTAAATGGTCCTTTTGTCCCAATGGTATCTTCCCCACCACGAGTCAATTATGTGGCAACCCGTTCCATGCCTACATCAACGGATAATCAATTCTGTGATGTTGTACATTATGTATTGGGGGCATTGGAACCAAATCTCTCTAATGATCCCTTCCAGAGCATTGTTCTCCCATATGATGAGAACCTCTTGGAAGTCATGACCCCTTATGGGTCGTGAATCAAGGAATATGAGGATAGTTCATGGTCTTGTGTCAAGCTTGTTAAAAAATGAAATAAGGAATATGATTATAGTTCTTTTACTATGACAACCTCATTAAAAAATGAAACGGGTCCTGAAGCATAGTTCCTTGTCTTGTGTCAAGCTCGTTAAAAATGAAACAAGGAATATGAGGATAGTTTCTTTTACTGTGTCAACCTCATTAAAAAATGAAACAAGTCCCAGAGCATAGTTCCTTGTCTTGTGTCAATCTCGTTAAAAAATGAAACAATGAATCTGAGCAGAGTTCCTTGTCCTGTGTCAAGCTCATTAAAAAATGAGACAAGGTTCCCTGGAGCAAAGTTTCGGTTCGAGCCTTTGATTAGATCTTGTAAAATCCCAGTCGAGTCTTTACTTGATATCGTAAATGAACCTTCATTACATCCACCTGATAGCCACGAGTAGTCTATTTAAGTGAATATAATGAATCTTGGGGGGATGCACCTAGAATTGATTCATCATGCTAGGGGCATATAAACCAATCCCAAGTGTAGTTTTTCGTTTCATGCTTGTGTAAACATGAAACTAAATCCAAGCATAGTTTTTCGTTTCAAGCTTGTGTAAACATGAAACTGAATCCAAGCATAGTTCCCTATGGTTTAAGCTTGTGTAAAAATGAACCCATCTCCATTATAACCCTCATGATTTCCATTCTATCAGCCTCTTCCATCAGATGAGCCTTGGCTTTTTCTCCTTCAATCGTCACTATTTGCTTGGCCGATCATACACTTTCACTTGGTTGTTTTATCCTTTTTGAGGAACAGTTACAATGAGTGGTTTTATTATCCATCCTCTTCACATAAATCAACATGTTTTGAGAAGTTCCAACATCACCGGAACCAGTTGATATCCTAGACACCACTCATTCCTCTAAGTCGAGTCGCCTTTAAGCTCTTTTCAGACTCATGAAATATGAAAAGATTGTCGAGCACTTGTCCTTTTCAGCTCGTTAACGGATTGGAAACGACATCTACTTAGTATAAGTTTAACCCTTTTCCAGACTGAGATAGATTATTTATGAAAAAGGAGTACGTTGATCGAACATGGTCAATAGGTTCTCTCTCGTATTATTTTACGCTTTTTTGGACTTGAGAGACAAATCTACAAAAAAAAACTTGTGGAGTTTTCTTTTTGTCCTCTTTCAAGCTCTCTAAACATGAAAAGGACCGAGTTATCATTGTCGTTAAACACGTTAAAACATTAAATAGTGACAAACTTGTCCATCATGACAAGACCGAGTTTCACCTTCACTAGACTCGTTAAAACATGACATAATGATGGATTCACCCGAAGGGTGGAATTATACAACAAGCATATGTTATCCTACTCAAGCTTGATAAAAAATAAAGAGGTATTGGTCAGTAATGACTAAGGAAAATGGGAAAAGGGGAAAACCACTTTATGGCAGTAGGTCGCTCTTGAACATGATACTTTCACTTCATCACTGTAACTATTTGGGTTGGGTTATCTGCTTAATGGTTATCATACCAATCCACTACTTTGATTTTGGGTCAATGCTGCCAATTCATTCAGTGTCGCCGACATGTTCAAGAGAGGTCACTCAGTTAAAATTCATCCTTTGCAATACTCATAAACCTTCATTTTCATGACTGCCATTCCTAAAACTTGTGTCGCTAGTCACATTCCATCTCCAAAAATCATTACACTCGTTTCATGTCGTTGATGTGGGATACATCAAGGCCCTCCTGCGACGAGTCGCTTCTTGTCGACATCAGCACATTACCCAAGAAGTTGACTTAGAAACACCCTTCCAGTACCTTGAGGCTTGCATACATCAATGGCAAGTTTCTCGCTTGCAACGATAGGTTGACATCACTGGCCTTTGACCGAAAGACTTTGTATGGTGTTCGACATCAAAACATCCATTTGTTGGAAATAATACTCAGAGGGGGGATGAATCAATATTAATAACTCAATAATTTTTCATTTCCATAGGCAGGTTTGTATACGCTACTTTAGCTAAGTGAACCCGCGTGTACACGTGACTGTTATTAAAGCAACCAACGTATGTGCAGAGAACTTTTGATTTACCCAATTTATCATGCATTGAACTTTAACCAGTATGTCAGATATTAATTAGACAGTGCAGTAAAAGCAGAATAAAGCATTACACATAAGCATCACACATGAACACCAAGATATAAGGTGGAAACCCAATGTGGGTAAAAACCACCTGTTATTTTCGTCTCTGTCTTCTTTTAATAATAAGAAAAATATGTTTACAATTTTGTACTGGTGTAGAATTATACCAGTACGCAGGCTTCTACCTGCAGAAGGCTGCAACCTTCTCTTGTTTTCCAGCTACTACTGGAAGGGAGCTACAACCCCCTAGCTCTTATACCAGCCGATATGTTTGCTGGTACATAGGCGCTGACCTACAGAAGGCTACGACCTTCTCTCTTCCTCCAGGGACCACATTTCATAAATTTTCAAACTAGATCCATCAACAACATCATAACTGTAATTCAATCATCAAATACATCTGCATCAACCAATCACTTTTGAACTAACCACAACTGAATCAATCAATCACTTTGACAACCCATCAATCTAATCATTCAGAATACTGTCATCAGAATTTAGTAACCAAAACCCAGAACTCTACAACAGCAACCAGAAGCAACTAAAATGTATTTTATAACGTATACGCTACTTCCATGTGTCAAACCTGCGTGTATACGCGCTTTTCTCAAAGGAAACCAGCATATACAAATGCAAATATTAATTCAGAATTCTGCAGCTATTTAAGATTTCAATTATACCCAGATCATATCATTTACAAAATAATATATGCGTCAGTATTCAGATCTAGAATATACATGAGCAAAAACACATAATGATAGTTCATTTTACGCCTTAAGATCTTGATCCGTCATTAGATCTAATCCCTCATCATCCACTAAGGTTCATCCTTGGTTCAGATTTAGCAATGCACCATAACCCAATATCCTGCATACTAGATCTCACACTTCATCAGATATTCGATACTTACACCCCTTGGCCTAATGATCTCCTCCTCCTTTTATATTTTTAGGCCTTTCTCAATACCATGGACCAAAACCACTTAGGACCAATACCTTGGACCAAATACCTAGGATCAATACCTCAGACCAGATACCTTGGACCAATACCATGGATCAAAATACCATGGACCAAATACTTTGGACCAAAAACTTAGTTTTCCAAGGTATACGCGCTTTTCCTTCTGTGAAAGTGCTTGTGTACATATACGCAACTTGTATACAATGAACCTGCATGTATACATAGCTTGGTCAATGGAGAACCTGCGTATACCTCTCTTTTCTTCATTCTGTGAAGATTGATCTATAATTCTTTTTTGTTTACCTTCTATACTATGATCTTTCATCTGAGTGAGTTTCCATCAAGGACAATACTTGTATCATAATGCCAACACCATTCACACCATGCAGAATGTACTGCAGTACCTTGAGGATCATTATCTTTATTGGTGATTTCTCTCGCGTCTATTAACAACTTACATCATTGGTTGGTAATCAGACGATGTCTTCCCATGTTTGACTTCAGATCATATATTCACATGGTTAGACTCGTACTTGAGCAAATGATTGAACGAGATAGAAGACCCCGGATCTAGTTTCATCCATCGGGGCTACGATTTCAAGAAAGTACCAAATCATCCATACAATGGATTTACACTGATGGTCATACCATCATGGGTCTATATCTGTAGACGACTATCTATGTACTTGTAATGAAAGTTTATAGGCTGAGTATGGGTATGCGTCCCTCAGCAATTCATGAGAAAAATCAAAATATCATGATATTATGTATTGAATTGATGCAAGTCACCATCCGCTTCGGAACCTCCTCATCACATCGTAAATCATATCACTCAACATTATCATTTTTCGCCTTCATGCTTTAGGGGGTAGTTGTTACAGATCCATTTGGGCACATCACTTCCAACAGCCATATCAGTACTATTAGGGCTCATCAAACCCTAATATAGTTGCTACATGCCCTAGACAAGTCATCACTTTGAATGCCTCCTTCCCTAAAAGTTGCTTGGCCTAAAGCCCTCTAAAAATGCCTCCTTGAGGGACCAACGCAGCCTTGGTCAAGGGAAAATGCGCTTCAGTGTAGGTAGGCCCATGTCAGGGTGCATTTCAGAGCACTTAGGTCGACTTTGACTTATGCTGGGTGAGATTGAGCAAATTCATCATAGGGTTATGGGAATATTCTTATCTTCTGGAGCATTCTAAAAGATTCCCACACTTATCATCTCCTATGAGCTCGAAATTGGATAGGGAATGAGTTAAGTAACCTCCTATCCTCTGATCCCTTCCTCCATGGAAACTAACTGTAAGTTTCGAAAGCCATTCAATACCCTCATTTATGACCAAACCACCTCCATATTCCTATAATCAAAGAAATATATCTAATGTAATAGATTATATTAACATTTTAGTCCATTTGGGTTTTTGAAAATTTCTAAAAAAAAATTAAAAAATTAAATAAGATAAATTATTAAAATTAAAATAAATAATCATCTGCCGACATTCTCCTAAAATTTACTATCCGCATGATTATTTATTCCCTTCTAATCTACTCTTCTTGCATCATCATTCAAAAGTCCTGAAGATGGATCCCAGTTGGGATTCGAAACGTTGGCATGAAAAAGTCCAAACTGTGGATTCTCCGGCAACCAATTTAAGAGATATTGTTGGTGTGAGGTTTGAGATTGTAAGCAAGTATTGTTACGCTACCAGAGTGTTGTGCTTTTGATGTGATGTTGAATGGAACCCAAGCTGGAGGAGTAACATTGGATCGGACTTCATGGTTGTAACTCTTCCTTCTACTTAATAAAGTTGTTTACACCTTTTCCTATATTCTTGTCTTTATGTATGATGATTATATGTGTAAATTATTTTGATTCCATTTGCTTATAGTAGATAGATCTCTTGCTTTGATTGGTTTTTGTCCTTTGTTTATGATTGCAGGTACTTGTCAAGCGGATTAAGTTCGAGAAGGAGCGACGGGAGCCATACAACGAAGACAAAGGGAAAGCGAAAGATAACAAGTAGGTCCCTTGTCTTATTTATCTTCTATAGAAAAAGGATAAACACTTTAAATCTGTTGTTCTAGGTGTAGCTACCCACCTAGGGAAATTGTACTTATCTGTAGATGAAAAATTCCACATAACAACGAGTGAATAACATGAACAATCCAAGTGAGGATCCCTGTCTCCATCCAACCACCACCTTGAGTTCATGTGAAGCAAAGACAGATGGTGAGGTTAATGGGAACACGTGTTAGCTACCATCTGGGAGTAGGTAAAGACAACCAATTAACTAGTCTCTTATTTGATTATTATCATTGAGCTTGAGCATTATTTTAACCTAGTCTAGTGATCGAGGTGGATATTTGTGGCCACCTGCCTATTCCACTTGGACCCCCACCACCGTTTCTTTCATTTTTTCAGTTTCCTTAATTGTAGCACAATTTACGATTTTTGGCAGTTCTTTTAGGTCCTAAACTTCCGGAGCCGTTTTGAGGCCCTAAACGACCTTTTTTTTGGAAAACGAACAGACATATGTTTGTAGTTGAAAGTTGTAGTTTTCGGATAGATCTTTCTAAGGAGGTATTGTGTGCATCAAACAAAGATCGTATGCCAAAGTTACGACCTCGGGAAGTTGATGTACCAATTTGCCCAAATGATGCCCATAGTTTTGGTGCTTCATCTCTTCGGGTTGGGTTTTTGGATGTTTAGGGTTTTCCATTGTTTCTCAATAACAAATAGGCCTTCGAGCCTCGTTGTAACATAGTTAAGAGGCATGTAGCTGCCACATCTCTTCTCGAAGATAAGCTACCATCGTCTGAGCCAGTTTATTTGCATTTCTGTATGTAAGCATATTTCAGTTCTTTGATTTTAATGAAATGAAGTATTATTTATGTTGTATCTCTGCGTATATGTGTATTTATGGATTTTGTTGAATTCTTGCATAAGTCTAGATCAGTGGTACCAAAGAAGTATGCTCTTTCTTTATTTTTCTTTGCATGTCCCCTACAAGATCAGAGTATAAGGAGTTAGGGATCGAATTGGTTGAACCTATGCAAGACCGGCCTCGCAAAGCCTGACGACCTCCCATGGCGGAAGAAAAGAAAGACGAGGGGGCAGGGTATCCTTTCAAAATGTTGCTTAAGGAAGCCCTCGAGCGACAAAGAAACATGATGATGGATAACTTTTCCCAGATCCTTCAATGGCTACCCACATGCGATGCATCTTCATCCAACATCCACTCTAAAGGTGCCACTCCTTTTAAGGTACAAATTAACTTTGATATTCTCATATTTGAAGGCCAAATAGATGCAGACGTCGTATATAGATGGTTAAATATGTTGGAAGGATATTTTTCAGTTCATGACTTTTCCAATCAAGAAAAAATTACCTTTGTACTTCTCAAAGACACCCCACATGTCAAGGACTAGTGGGAAACCTACTGTGAACAAAATGACAAGAGGGAATCCTCATTGTTTTCAGCCACACCCACTTGGAATTATTTCTTAGATGCCATCAAGGAGCAATATTACCCTGTCAAGAGCTATGAATATAAATACATAAAATGGACCACGTTGCGACAAGGAAGGGACCAAGATGTGCCAGAGTTCACAAATGTTTTCCATACCCTTTGAACGAAGTTGGGTATCAAGGATTCTAAGCGGCATTTGGTACTCAAGTACCGCAACTATGTACACAAGTACATCCAGGATGAGATGGAGTTCCTGGACATCTCCTCGCTTGGTGCCACCTATTGATACGTTGTCAAGATCAAGCATAAATTTAAACAGAAGAAGCAAGACTTTGGATCTTTGAATCTGAAGCAAGGGAAATGCACCCCCAAGCTGCAGAACAAATGACAAAGTCAAGGCGAGATGACCCAAGACAACCCGCTGAACCCGTGAGCGAAGAACAACACCATGAAGACAAATAAGGACACATGGAAATGGTGTGAGTTCAATAATATCCCCACTCATAACACAAGTGAGTACCAATCCAAGTATTCGTTGGTGGTCAAGCTGAAAGCTTCCAAATAAGATGCATGTTCTGACTCTGAGTCATAAATCGATAAGGGGCATGACAAAGGGAAACAGATTATCGATGCAGAGCCTAGTGCCAACGTTGCCACCACCAAGATCTATAAGGATGAGCCTGAAGATCCAGAGGAAGGGGAGCGACTCTTCCACTCACAGACGTGGGTGAAGGGTTCCCTACTACAGTTCATTGTCAACAACGAGAGCCAAATTAACCTCAATTCAATAGAGGTCGTGAAGCGGTTGGGTCTACTGACCACACCACACCTATAGTCGTACACCATCAAGTCGCTTCACCAAGGGTGAGATCTCCGCATCAACCAATAGTGTCGCCTTCCCTACAACATCAAGCCCTTAACGAATGAGGTACCGTGTGATGTTTCTCCTCTTGAAGTTTGTGATGTATTATTAGGCCAACCATTCTTATGGAAGTAGCATGTTGTGTATGGGTCTAGGCCTCCAACTATTATTATTACTTTGGGTGATAAGTTGTACATGATACTGGAGGTAGCACCACCTACCGCCATTTCTTTGATCATTGCGAAGCAATGTAGTAAGATCATTTCCCATTTCAAGAAATTTGTTTTCCTTATGATTCACCCTCAGGGAAAGAAGAAGATTGTGGTCGCAGTCTCCAAACATGGCTCCTTCACACGACAATAGCAGATGGGCAAGGTTATGGAGGAGTACAGGGACATCTTCACCTCACCCACAGGAGTACCTCTATAGTTTCAGTTCAAGCACTCCATCGATCTAACCCTAGGTGCATCCTTACCCAATGGACTAATATATTGATGCTCTATTATGGAGAATGATGAAATCAAGAGGCATATTCAGGAGTTGTTGTAGAAAGGGCACATCAGGGCAAGTTCCTCACCCTATGGGAGCCCAATCATGTTGTTATAGAAGAAGGATGGGACCTGGAGACTTTGTATTAACTATCAGGCACTGAACAAGATCAATGTCTGAAACAGGTATCTAATCCCATAGATTGATGACCTTCTGGACCAGATTAAGGGGTCAAATATTTCAGCAAGATTGACTTAAAGTCCGATTATCACCAGGTACTGATCAAACCCTATGATGTGTAGAAGATTGTCTTCAAATCCAAGGAGGGCCTTTTCAAATGGTTGGCCATGCCTTTCGGGTTAACAAATGCCCTCGCAACCTTCATGAGGCTGATGGACGACATCTTACGACCCTTCACCAACTCATTTGTGGTGGTGCATTTGGATGACATTCTTATCTTCACCCGTAGTTGGGAAGATCACCTCCACCATACTAGACAGGTCCTCCAAACCCTACCATAACACAAGTTGTGTGCCAATTTGGAGAAATGCACTTTGGGGTACATTATTGATAAGCGGGGTGTGTATGTGGACCCAACCAAGATACAAGTCATTCAGGATTGGCCAGCCCCAACCACTCTAATAGAGCTCTGCAAATTTATGGGCCTTTCCAAATTCTATTGCAAGTTCGTGTTGGGGTTCTCTCATATCACTTAGCCCTTCAATCAAGTCACCAAGGGAGGAGCGAAAGCAAAGTTCTTTTGGTCTAAATCCAAACATAAGGTGTTTACTGAGTTGAAGCATCACCTCTGATCTACACCAATGCTCACATTACCGGACCTGCAGCAACCATTTGAGATCAAGACAGATGCCTCCGACTATGCTATTGGTGTAGTTCTTACTCAGCAGGGGCATCCAGTGACATTTCACAACGAGACACTTTCAGACACGGTGTAAAAGTATCCCACCTATGAAAAAGAGGTGTATTCCATTGTGCATGCCTATTGACAATTGAAGCATTACATTATGGGGAAGGAAAGGATCATCCACATAGACCACAGACCCCTGTAGTTCATACAGACACAAGGGAAGTTGTAGAACGATCACCATCAGAAATTGCAACAGTTCCATTTAAACATTAAGTACAAGAAGGGAAGCACCAACAATGTTGCAGACTACTTCAACCAACCATCGGTCATGGCACTGACCACTGTGCTCAACTCTTATGGACATGAGACTGATGGGTGGCCGCATCTTTACAAGAGCAATCTAGAATTCAACAACACATACCAGACACTCCTAGAAGGAAAACAAGTTCCAAATTTTCACCTGCAGGATGCACAGTTATGCCACTTGGGACACTTATGTGTTCCTTCATGCGAGTGTGCCAAGATGATTTAGGACGCACACTACAGTCGAGTTTCTAGAAATTTTAGGGTAGGAAAATAGTTGTAGTGTTGCAGAAGTATTTTTATTGGCCAAACCTCCGACAAGATGTTGGGAAGTATATCAGATCTTGCATTGTCTGTGCCAATGCAAAACAGACCATCAAGAAGCAAGGCCTATATACTCCTCTTCCTACTACTACTTGGGAATCCATCTCCATGGATTACATGTCCAACCTTCCTTCTATTAAGCATGGAAATGACTGTGTTTTTGTGGTTGTTGATAGATTCTCTAAGATGGTCATTCTGGCAGCCTGCAAGAAGAGTATCATAGCAGAAGCCGCTGCTAATATCTTCTTTGAATGGGGGTGGGTAAACATTGGGATCCCACAGTCCATTATATCAGATCAGGACAACAGGTACCTAAGTACATTTTGGTCAAGTCTTTGGTCGATGTTGGATACCAAGCTGACTAAGTCCACAACTTTCCACCCCCAAACTAATGGCCAAACAGAGGTTGTGAACATGGTGATTGTACACATTCTATGCATGTACAACTTGAAGCATCCATACACATGGGATGAAATCCTCCCCTATGTCTAGCACATCTACAATAGATCTCTCCATAGCTCAACTGGCCACAACTCTTTTCAGGTGGGGTTGGGATTCTAACCACTATGTCCCATTGATGTGGTCATACCATTTGCAGCTACCTCGGAAGATTCAGCTCATGTCCAGTCTGAATTTGACAGGGCTAAAAGCTTCATTGAGCACATTCAGCACATTCACCAGCAGGTACATAGCATATTGTATGAATCCAATGTTAAGTACAAGCAACGTCATGATTAGCATTGGGTGCCACACAAGTTCCAAGTGGGTGAAAAAGTTTGGTTACAGTTGCAGAAGGAGCGCCTCGTTGGGCCCCATCGCAAGATTTTCCCACTATGATATGGGCCTTACACCATCACTAAGGTTGTAGGGGCAATGATTTCAAGCTCAACATTCCACCATTCCTTTGCCTACATCCAAAGTTCAACGTGGACCACCTTCGACCATACTTTCCACCATTATTGGACACATCAGACATTGCACAACAAATCACACAAACAGAGTTAAACCCAGACTGCATGGAATAGGCCATAACTGATTGGATCATGGACATAGAGATCAAGAATACTTTCCAATAGCAGATACAACTGTATCAGGTTTTCAAATTTGGCCAACTCCTGCACCAAGGCAAGTGGCTCACTATGGCCAAGTTCAACATAAGTTTCCCCATCTCATGGAGGCACTCAACGCAATGGGGGCCATTGCTTCCTAAGGGGGGAGGACTGATCCAGGTGGATATTGGTGGCCACCCACCTATTCCACTTGGACCCCTGCCACCTTTTCTTTCAGTTTCCTTAATTGTAGCACAATTTACTATTTTTGGTAGTTTTTCAGTCTTAAACTTTCGAAGTCGTTTTTAGACCCTAAACAACGTTTTTTCGGGGAAACAAGAAAACATAGGCCTTCAATTGACATTTGTAATATAAATTTGTATTCTTCGAATATATCTTTCTAACGAGGTATTGTGTGTGTCAAACGAAGATCGTATGTCAAAGTTACAACCCCGGGAAGTTGATGTACCAATTTATCCAAACCGGGCCCATAGTTTTGGCGCTTCATCTCCTAGGGTTAGGTTTTTGTATGTTTAGGGTTTTCCATTATTTCTCAATAATAAATAGGCCTTCGAGCCTCATTTTAACTTAGTTCAAAGGCATGTAGTTGCCACATCTCTTCTCAGAGATAAGCTACCATCACCCGAGCTAGTTTATTTTTGTTTCTGTATGTAAGCATATTTCAGTTCTTTGATATTAATGAAATGAAGTTTTATTTTTGATGCATCTCTATGTATATGTGTATTTATGTATTTTGTTGCGTTCCTACATAAGTACGGATCATCTAGAAGCGCTCCACAACTAGGACGAAGGTCCCTTCATAATTGTGGTTCAATGAGTTTAAAACTATGTGATTGGAAAATTCTCCTTGCTTTGCACCTATTATGGGTAAGTTACCCTAAATTCTTATGGTTTTTTTTAGTTTCCTCTAGCTTTGTAGCAACCTAATGCTGATTCCTACCCCCACGAAAAGCCCTGGCCCTGTGTTCCTAAGTTATCCCTTGTTCCATCTCTATCCCAATCCTCTGAACATTCTTAACCTATTTGGCTTTAGGGATTAGTCTCATCCCCCTGCCTCCAAGCATTTTCCTATCTAAGAGATGTTTGTAGTTCAGTGTTAGGTCCCTATACTATTAGTATAACCCCTTACTATTATTAGTACAATCCCCATATTATATTGTTGTGCCCATGTAGCCCCCATATTGTTATTATTGTGCCCCATAGAAGCCCATTATTGTTATTATTGTGCCCTTACATTATTATTGTTATGTAAGCTCTGATTATATTATGACCCCTTAGACTCCTATATATAGAAAGGATGTCTTGTCATTCATATCATCCAAGAAATGTTCATTTGTGTAATGTAAAGGAGGTTGCCCCCTCGAAGAGGCTTATTTCTAAGGCATTGATCTATCTTTTCTATCTTTTTGTGAGTTGGTTTCATAACATTTGGTATCAGAGCTTTGGATTCCAGGGTTTCGCTGCTCCAAATAGGCAATCATGGAATTTTTGCTATAACGTTTTTCATGTGACGTTTCAGAAGCTTAAAAAAAACCATTTGAGAAAAAATCGCAACCTCAGGTCTGAATTTCAAATCTTGTATCACTATATTTTCGGAGATATGATTTGAGGAAGTTACAGTTTTTGAAAGCTCTACAATTTCATCTAAAATAGGTCATCATGGAATTTTCGCTATAATGTTTTTGCTACGAAGTTTCAAAAGCTAAAACAAAAACCCATTTGAGACGAAATCGGTCTAAACCTCGGTCCCAATTTCATATCTTAGCTCTCTATATTTTCGGATATATGATCTGAGGAAGTTAGGGTTTTTGTAGACTCCTCAATTACATCCTAAACAGGTGACCTTGGGAAAATCATCATAACTTTCTCTCTGAGCATTAGATTGAAATTTCGTAAGAAGTTACAGAAAGAGGATAAGCTGTATTTTGTTTGGGTATAATTTTCATAACCTAAGGTTGACATAGTGACACGTGGAACGTTGTACAATTTCACTCTACTGAACTAGTCTATAATTAGCTCATCGCGGGAGATTGGGAATAAATCTTTCTTTGGGAATCCAATTGCAATCAGACTTGTGGAGTTTGAAAGAGGACTCGGAGGGCTATTACAGGCTGAAATTTCAAAGCTTAAAGATCCGAAATTCTAGATTTACAGTCGTTTCAAGATCGAGCTCCTAAAATCAAGGAAAAGCAAGATGAGGATGTTTGATGGCAAGGATCCGGTAAATTGGACACTACAGATGGAGAAATATTTTGATATATATGGTGTACCACTGTTACAAAAGGTACGTATTGCATCTAATTATTTAGAATTGAATCAATTTTTATGGTATAACATTTGGTATCAAAGCCTCTATTATTCACTGTACTAGTTGGCTCCTTCATCACCATCCTTGTTCATGACTCAATTCCCACCATAGCCTCATCATGAATTCTCTTACACTTGTCGTGTGGGAAAAGCAAGAAGGGAGCTCCCTTGTACATGAGCCTAATCTAATGTGAAAGACTTAAGAGCCTACGACTGTGATCATATCTCTCAAGCATCCAAAGAGGATATGGATATGGCTGAATAGGAGGCTTCTGTTGATTGTTGGTTCCTCTTGAATATTAAAGCATAAGAGAATGTCAGGGAATGGATTTTATAAACTGGAAACACCCACTCCTAGTAAAATGGTAAATGCAAACAATGGTTATTCACTAGCAGCTTAGATTCATATTGGAAAAAGTTTCAGTAGAGTACAATGAGGCTTAACAAAATATTTTGCTCAACACGGATGCCCTACAAATATAGATTACCAAGCTAGATAACAAAGTCTCAATTTTGGCCAAGGAAATTGTTAATTTAAACTTCCACGGCAACAATTAAGAGGAGCAAGATCCAACACCCACCTAAGTGAACTCCTCCATTGCTTAAATGATGGTTCATGTTCTTCTTCTTTTTTTAGCTTCTTAGGGTTATGCAAACATGATGGACTTATTGCTAGTTTTAGTTATATTTCAGTTACTAGTTTCTCATGTTGGTTCAGAATTAGCTACATTATGATAATTTGACAAAAGAATTATGTCTGTGCTACTTTTCTGGTTTCTCACGTGGCAGGTCGATAGTTATAGACCTGTAATATTTTTTCTTTTAAAGTAATCCAACGCCTACCTAATTCACAAAAAGAAAAACATAGTGGCAAAAATGTGTTGCTCTTAGATTTCCAAAATGACTAAATCCTTATTTGTTGAAAACACAAAACACAAATTTTTATACAAACCACATCCTAATATTTCTTACACATGTGTATCTAAAAACAATTCTTAAGATGTTGTTTGCTTTACACAACATGAGATTTAATAGAAAATGTGAAGGTTATTTGTCTCCTCCAATCGTTAGTTGGATGGACAAGATCTCTAGTTTTCCAATGAACATATTTTCAAGCATCTGATGCACTTTATCCTCCTCTTTGAAAATTAGGGTGAATAGAGTTAGTGTACGTCTCATGATTAGAGGTTTCTCTTTGAGAACCTTTGCTTAAATTGAGAACCAAAAATTCTCGAGTGGAAATTTGATTTCAATGTGTTTATTCACTAATGTTGCTTAGTTATTACATACATGAATATAGAAATTAGAGCATTAAAATGGTGTTCATTCTCATGAACCTCTGTTGTCATTGAAAAGATTGAGGTTCAGTTACATTGGACAGTTTCCTCGTGTTGAAGAAGGATCCTATGAATTTCATGAACTTGCTTATAATTCATGGAACCTATGAAAATAACATGATGACATTGCAAGTTTTAGTGATCATATTCTCAAACTATAGAATAAAATTTGTAGATCAAAACACAAGATAGGTAAAATTCTACACCCAACCAAAATAATCACTAGAAAAATCACATTTTGTGCATAACCCAATAAAATCATTTGATTGCTCAACTCACAAATTCACTTATTAGTTCAATTATGAAGAGGCTAGACCCCTTTGATAAATACCTAAACACAAAAGGGAAGTATACCCCATAAATTTACCCCCCCCCCCCCCCACACCACCCTAAATTGAAATGAAATAGAGAACAACTCTGGGGAAAACATAACATGTGAGCTTGAGAAAATAGATCAAGAGGAAAAATGAAAATCCTAGACACATAGCTCACATTCCAAGAACCAATAAGTGCCAAAGTCTAGCAAAAACTAGATCCAATACTTTTAAACATAAATTCCATATAATGATCCACAAACCAAGCAAGGATTTTATTGGAAATTGTTGAAGAATGAAACATTATCCCAACATTAACTCCATTATCCCACCTTCTTAGTGATGTACCTCAATCCAAGATTCAAGGGGAAAATTGAATTGAAGTTTAGACATGCAAATAAATTGATTGTAGGTCCTTTCATATCCATAAACCTCATATGCAATCCATTGCACTTGATGTCGATATATGTGGAGCTTTAATGTGATCTCCTTAATTAGATTGACAAGACAAGCTAAGGCATGATTGATAATATATATCCGCTCTTTTCCTAAGCACCCTAATTTCTAGTGAGATTGCCTCATTTGCTTGTGAATCTGCTAAGCAATTATGTTCTCAAAGGACTTGATAATTTTTATTTATTTTTTATTTTTAAGTGGTTAACTTCCTTGTGAGAACAAGTTATTATGGAAGTTATCTTACTATTAGGAGACGAATATTCCATTTGCATGACTTTGACAATGGTGTTCCAGTATTTGATGACAATTACACTTTGAATCCCATATTTGAGTGCTATGTGTAAGCCCTAAAAAAAGGCATAGGCTTCTGCGTGGTTTTTCATGGATTCACCGAGACCCTAGGCAAAATTTTCCCTCAACACCTAACACCCATAAGTTCCAATATATTTATGATAAAAAGACCCCTCCAATTTCCATTTAAGAAGAAGAAGAAAAAAAACCTAAATATTTTGAAGTTCATCTTCAATCAATATCTATATATACATGTGTGTGTGTGTGTGAACTACATCATATCTCTCTTCTTGAGACATATCTATCTCTCTTATTCTCCTCACATTTTGGTTTGGACCTATCATAATGCTGGCAAATACACCCTTAGGGTCGAGTATCTCAAGATTGCTTATAATCCTCTCCATGTAGGATAACTCTAGTGGGGAAAAAGGATTTGGAAGGGAAAGTGTCTTGCGAAATCAAATTTATTTATGTGGCATATGATCAAGAACAAATTCTTGGCCTAGGAAAACCTTCAAAAGCATTTTTTCCAGGGCCCAGGAACATGTCCTTTATGGCATCTCCAAAAAATTTTTGTTATCCATTATCAAAGTTGATCTAGTAAAAAAAGAGTCACATTTTGTGGTTGAATCTTATCTGGGAAGGAGAAAATATTGAATCATATTTCTAAAGTTTTAGTATTTGAGACATGTCCCAAAGAAATATAAGGCTCTCCCTTTTGCTTGTGCATGGGGCATCTAGCTAGAGCACAACCAAGCCATTTTTCAGGACAAGCCCTTGCTCGATGTCAAAGTAGCAACTCAGTGTCTTGCAATCCTGTCTTTTGATGCACATGTCCCTACTTCTCATCCATCCTCCTTGCACATGGATATATTCAAAATTATTTTCCCTATGATTTCTTTGATGGTGAAATCTAGATGAGCCTGCCAAAAGGTGGGGCAAGGCATATACTATATTTCTTAGATACACACTTGATCTCCTTCAGGTTTGGTTTGGGTCTTGCTACACACAATAAGTTGATCTGATGGCGCTTAACTCCTCCTCCAACTTTCTCTTTAACATAATATAAATCAGTACATGTTCATGGAGACTCTAGTTTGGTAATATATTGGTTGGAAAGACTTTATGGGCTTTATAATTTTGCTCTTTTGTCGCTTTTCAAAAATATTTAGATCATGGCTACTTTATTTTATCACACAACTTTTGATCGTGTTTATAAGCACCAAAACCAAGTTGTGGACTTCCTACCAAAGCAAAGTCTCGAATAGGCCTCTAGAGTCTTATTGGTCACAAAATCGTAACATAGTCTTAAAAAATAAGACATCCATTGTCACTAGGTAGGTGATGGGGCCTTAAATCATATAAATAATATTGCATAACTCTTATCTATATTAGGGAATTTTGGAAATTTTGTGATGTATATGGTTTGTATATTTATGACAATTACCAGTTGATATATGCAATTCTACCTGCCACAGTTGTTTTTTTTTAACAAAAGCAGTTAAGTTTTATCCATACGAAGAGGTTGGCCATGGGAAAACAACCTCGATTATAGTCAATTGTGAGTTTTCTAACTTTATAGAGTCCTCGTATTCTGGAATTTGTATCATAGAAGAGCTGCTACTTTTGGTGCTTTTATCATGGCTTAGCGTTCCTTGCTTTACTGATGGCAACTGAGTGTCCTGTCTTGCAATCCACTTCCTTCGTTGCTTTGAAACTTTCCTGACTTAAGTTAAATCTACATATACTTAAGTTAAATTCCGCATATATTAAGATGTTTTAATATATACCCTAACCCCACCTTCGATATCGGGCATCTCACCCTAACCTGACCCCACAACAAGGTTAATACCCCGCCTTAATCGACGCGCGAGAGCCGTCAGATCTTCCTTTGCCCAGATCCGACGCATTTCGCGTCCTTCCCTGTCCAACCAATAATTCCTTAGGAGCGCATGATATGTGTAGTTTTATCCTGCCACGCATCAGCCCCTAAGTGGAATCGCATTTGTTTCATTCAAAACAGCCCAGAAGCCAGGAGTAGTGCGATGAAAACCATTTACCACTCCTAGCATAATTAACGTCCCTCCACTTGCACTGCACGTAGGCCATTAGAACAATCCCCGCCCAGATCCGACGCATTTCGCGTCCCTCCCTGTCCAGCCCTTAACCTGACCCCACCTCTGATATTCCAAGCCTCATCCATGGCCAACCCCACATCAAGGTTAAGTCTCCTTAATAACCACTACGTGAAAACCGTCAAATCAAGCCTGGCCCAAATCCGACGCTTATCGCGTCCTTCTCTGTCCAGCCCTTATCACCTCAGGAGTGCACATTATGAGTGGTTTTGGCCTGCCACGTGTCATACCCTAAGGTACATCGCATCCATTTCATGAAATATTACCGAGGGGCTTGAAGCAGTGCAATGTATACCGCTCACCACTCCCCACGTCATTAACTCCCCTCCTTTTCAAGCGCGCAATGACTGTCGGATCTTCTCCCACCCATAACCAACACATCACGTCTTTCATAACCTTCCTCTATATGAATTCAGTTCTGCTCCATGCTAAATCACCCAAACCTACTGTCCCATGCTAAAAACCAATTACATGTCAACTATGCGCTATGTAAAACCAGTGAGGACTTTCCCACTCTCTCTCGTCAGTGAAAGTCGACCTATGCCAGCCTGTGTTCTATGGAGTTTTTCCCATGACCAGCTCGCCTTGTCTGTTAAGGAATTGGTTGCCTTTCAACTTCTTCATCGTTCTTTACCATAATACCTTGAGCTAGGAGACATCCTTTGTTGGCCATTATATGAGCTTCCTTGTTAAGAGATCACAAGACATGGTAGTATGAGCAGGAAGTGAAGTTTTGAATAACCTTTCTTACTATTTCAAGGGTCTCGTTTAGAGCCGAATTATTAAGTTGCTCACCTGTGTTGAGAGTTTTAATTAGGATTTCAGAATCTCTGATGATTTGAAGATTTTCCACTATGTTCCTCTGAGCTAGCTCACACGCTTTGAGCATTCTGAGGATCTCTACTTGGTTGTTGGTGCTCTGACCTAGGCTCCAATTGAAGTTGTCATGTTTTTATCCATCTGTAGAGTAAATTATTCCTCCTACCCCTGATATCCCCAGGTTTCCTTTGGAGGCTCTGTCGAAGAAAATCATGACTTTTCCCTGACTTTTCCACCATTTTTTAAAGTCCTCCTCAGATATCCGCAGACGCCACTCTCGATCGTGGCTGGGCAAGGAAATATTCTTTTTTTTTGCTTGTCCGTCTCTGGGAATCACCTAGCTAGCTAAGCTCTTCAAGGAGAAGGGTATTGTCTGGGTTGTGAGGTCTATTTTCAAAAGTTTCTAGCAGCAGAGCTTTGGCCTTGGCAGTCACTGTGTTGAAGGATTGAAGTCTGTTGTTGAAGATGGCTTCATTCCTAGCCAACCAGATTCCCTAGCATATATATTTTGGTATTTCATTCCAGATTTTAGTCCATATTGATTTGTTATTCAAAGAGTGAGGATAACATTCTTTCCAAGTTGCGAAAAGACTAACAACTGAAGTTTGTTGTGGAATTTGGGCATTGAGTCCCATAATTGCTTGCATCCAGACCTCTTGAGAGAAGGGGCAGTCTATGGACAAGTGATCAATCATTTCCTGGTCCTTGCAGCAGAGAGGGCATCTGTGTGGACCAATGATTCCTCTTTTCTCTAAGTTTTCCCCAGTGAGGGTCCTCCTATGCATGAGATTCCAACAGAAGAAGTTGATTTTTGGGAGTCCAAATGGGTCCCAAACATGCTGCCAAAGTTCTGTAGTATGGATCTAATGTTGTTGTTCTTAGAGAGCTGCAAAACCCAGCCAAGCTGAGTAAGAGTTGATCTTCCCCCAGCCCCACTTGTCCCTCGAATGAAGGTGCACAGGGGCCAAACCAGTGAGTTTATCTAGTAATTGGTGCAGTTGAAGGAGCATCCAATCAGGGGTGCGATGGAGAGCCCAGTTACACCAGTTCCCTATTGAATCCCAAGTGCAAGCCAGTTTGTGGGTACCTTTTTGGATAAGCCAATTATGCAAGTCTGTTATATCTGGTGTAAGACTTAGGGATTGGAGACCCGTGATCTTATCCTCCCACAGTCTAATTCTTTTCCCATTTCTTGGAATTTTGTAGAGCTGTTCTTTGAAGAATTTCCAACCTTGGCTGCACAACTTCCACAATGTGGTTCATTTGTGTGAAACTCCTTATTCCATATTCTTTATTGATAGTCTGTGCAGATATTTTTTAATTAGAACTTGAGTTACAGGATGCCTTTGGTTTGAGAAGATTTTCCAAAGGATATTCCCTCCCATTGCCAGATTGGCCAACACAAGATCTCTTACCTAAAGTCCACCTTCAGATATTGGCCTTTTCACTATGTCCCAGCTTACTATATGGAAATTTTTTTGGTTCCCCTTTCCTCCTTGCCATAGAAAATTTTGAATCAACTTTTCTAACTGATCGGTGATCATTTTTGGAGCTAAAAGGAAAGAATCCTGGTAATTACGAAGGGATGAGAGGACTGACTTGACCAGAGTGAGCTTTCCTGTTGTGGTAAGCCATTGTCCTCCACAATCTGTCAATTTCGCTTTGATTTTGTTGATAATTTCCATCCAATGGGGGCCCTTAGTAGTACCCAAGGTTAAAGGTAGGCCAAGATACTTGAATTTTTCCCAAGAGACATATCCGTTGAAGCCTAGGGCTTGGGCAATCCTAAATATAGATTGTTGGTCTACAGCCCAGCCATACACTGCACTTTTTCTATTATTGACCATGGCTCTAGAGACTCTGTAGAAGCTTTGGATTACTCCACTGAAGGCTTTTTCTATTTTAATAGAGGCTCCTCCCAAAAGGATAGAGTCGTCTACGAACAAGGCATGATTGATTGGGGTTGTTCCGAGTATCACCCTAATGCCAGGGGGTGTCCTGTTGAGCTTCTCATCTATGAGCTTTCGGCTTAGAGAGTTTGCCATCAAAATATACAGGAAGGGGGATAGAGGGCAGTCGTGCCTGATTCCCCTTGAAGCTTTGAAGTAGTTTTCCGATCTACCATTTACTAGAGGGGCTATCCAAGGTTCTCCAGTGCATGTCTTAATCAAGTTTACAAATTCAGAACTGAAACCAAATGCAGAAAGAATTTGGAGAAGGAAGGAATGTCTTACTCTATCGAAGGCGTTCCCCATGTCCAGTTTGATGAGCATGCCTTCCTCTTTGCGTTGGTGGCTGGAATGGATGATTTCCTACACCAGAATAACATTGTCCAAGATGTACCTACCTTTGACGAACCCTCCTTTATTGGGAGAGATGAGTTTATCCAACAGAGGTTTTATTCTATTAGCAAGTAGCTTGGTGAGAATTTTGTAGGACGCATTGCAAAGCGAGATTGGTCTGAATCTGTCGAATGTCTATGGGTTGTTTCTTTGGGAATTAGGACTAGGAAGGTGGAGTTTGTGCTTCCTCCCACTTTGGCTTTTCGAAGGAATCCTTTGATCATTCGGTACAAATCAACCTTGATGATATCCTAGCAAAGTCTATAGAAGTGTATTGAGAATCCAATGGGTCTTGGGGCTTTGTCTGGTTCCATATTCCATATGACATTGCTAATTTCTTCTTCAGTGAATGGCTTCAGGAGAGTTGCATTGTCCTCTTCGTTAACCATCCTTGGAACGTGCTTGATGAATTCATGAGCTTCCTCATTTTCCTCCACGCCTTCTTCTTTGAAGAGCAGCTGAAAATGGGAGGTTGTCGCCTCTTTTATTAGAGTTGTGCCTTTAAAAATAATCCCATCTGGCGAGGTGATTTCAACAATGTGGTTTCTAGAGAGGTGGGTTCGAATTGGCTTGTGGAAGAAGGTTGTATTCTTGTCTCCATCCATAAGCCAAAGATTGTGTGACTTGAGCCTCAAATATTCTTCCTCTTCTCTAAATGTCCGGAGGGTGCTGAATTGGTGTTCTTGCTCACTATGAATTTTTTTTCTAGTTAAGTTTTGAATCTCCAGGCCCATTTGGAGATCCAGCAGCTACTTTGTGCTATGTTTTCTTAGGGTAATAGGAGAGACTGTGGGCTTTTTTATGCATTGCTTCAGAGCTGTTTTGGTGGCTTTTATCTTTTGCTCCCAAACATAGCTAGGTGATCCAATAACATGAATGGACCATGCCTTATTCACTGCATCCAAAAACCCTTCTCTGTTTTCCCATAGTGGGCTGAACCAGAAGGGGATTGGTCCTAGGTTTTCTTCTTCTTCCATCAAAAGGAGGATGGGTTTATGGTTTGAGGTCCACTTTGGCAGAATTTTTGTGGAGATGATCATCTTCTCAGGGAGGAAGGAGATCTGAAGAAGGAACCTATCCAGCATGGCTAAAATATGCTCCTCCCTTATTCTCTTATTTGTCCTGGTGCATAGCCCTTTTTTGGCTTAAAATCCATTAAATCCCATTGTTGAATCAGGTTTTCCACTAAGGGGAGGAAGTGATCCCTGCTGCTGGTTCCTCCTCTTTTTTCCTTTGGGACTAGGATTAGATTGTAGTCTCCGGCAATAATTATATTATTGAGGGAGTAAGCTTCCAAGAAATCAATCAACATTTTCCAGCATTGTTCCTTTTCTGCATAGAGGACAGGAACATAGAGATTAAAGAGAGAAATGTTTATCTTACTTGGTAGGTGTCAAAGTTCAGTGTAAATAAAGTGCTTCATCTGAAAAGAGCTCTCAAGCTGGAATTTGTCAGCCTCCCAGAGAGTGGCTAACCCACACCTCTAACACTTATCGCTTTTCCAGCTTTTGTTTTCCATTTTGCTTTGTTGAGTTCCAGAAGGGCTTCTCCTTCTATTTTAGCCTCTTGGAGCATGAGGATCTCTGGAAGTTCTGACTTTAATAGGCTCTTGGCTGCTTCAGCTTTTGATGGTTTCCCCAGTCCTCTACAATTCCAAGAGATTAAGCGCATTATTTACTGGTAGGAGTTGGGGCAGCACCTCCCTTGGGAGGCCTGGTTATAGTATTTATGTCGATAGACATCTCTATAGTGGCCTGACTACCTTGCATTTTTTGTCTCTCTACTTCTTCTTCTCTGGCCTCTCTGTGAGATTTCCTCCCCACTCTTTTCAAGGGCCTCTTAGATGTTTCATTTTCCGAGGATCTCGATATCTCAAGGGTCTTCTTTCTTGTCATATCTGCATAAGTTGGGGAGCTATAGGAACCTTTTGGGGATTGGATTTGGACTGGTTCCTCTTGCCTTTTGCTTTCTTCCATGTTGTTTTCCTGTTGTTCAATCTCTTTATCTGCTGGATCTTGAAGTTTTTCTGGTGTGCTGAGAATATCAAAGGGGTTGGTTGATATGTCTAATATTGGAGGGAGTGAACTTCCTTCTGCATGGGGTTCTCGAGGAGCAACCCTCCCAGTGGAGACAGCTTTCCCTTTGTTCCTTTTGCTCTACTTAGTTGGTCCTGATTTATGAAACTAAGTCCATTGATCTCCCTTCTCCTTCTCAACTACATCCTCTGATTTCTTTTTACAATGCTTGGCAAAGTGCCCGTAGCCATGACAGTGTCTACATTTAAATGGGAGTTTCTTGTAATCTACCACTTGTATGTCTGACCAATCAGCCACCATGAGTTTAATGGCTTCAGGGAGACCTTCCTCCAGGTCTACTTCTACACAAATTCTCGCACAGGAATAGTGGTCTCTTCTTTCTGCTCGATCGATGTATTTACCTAGCTTGTTGCCTATGGTTTCCAAGGATTTAAGGTTCCAGCAGTGAAGAGGAAGGTGGGGCAATCTCACCCAGACCAAAACGGCCAAGGGCACAGCCTGAGTCAAGTCGAAGTCTGGAGTCCATTGATTCAGATATAGTCCCTGAGGCCCCATGAAATACGGGCCATTTATGAATATGAGGTTCATGTCTTCTGTTGCTTCGAATACAAATACAAAGAAGCCTTTGTTGGCGAGATGACTTTTTATTCCTTCTTTGACCAGTGAACTCTAGTTCCTTTGAACCCATGCTTCCACCATTTTTGGTGAGGGCTATAAGCCTATGAAATGGTCTATAAGCCCTCTTTTTTCTAGGTTTAAAGCCGCTTTGCAGGGCTCTCTAGTAGGCAGAGCAACCGTGGGGATAGATGCGATTTTTTTCACAAACTTTTGTTGGTTTTCGGTTGCTAGCCTTTTATTGCAAGCTGCAGCTAGATCCCGATATGCGGCTAGCTCTGGTGGCAAGGGAGTTTCCTTTTCGCGGCCCCCTCCTGGGGCCATGGCTCTGGAGCTTCGCACAGTCTCGAGGTTGGCTGTGTCTCTTTGCGCACTCCCCTGGCTTCCTCCTACCAGCTCGGAGGCTGCACCAGGCTCCCGCTATCTAGTTCCTCTCATGCAGGTTGCTCCAGGCTCCCGCTCTGCTCCAATCGGAAGTTTTCAAACCTACAATATATGATTCAACTAGCATAAAAATAATTTTTACCTGCTACAATTGTTAGTCATGGATAATATTGGATATAAACAAAGGATTGTTGGAGCCTTTTTTTTGGAAGTGCCTACAACGTGCTCCACTCATGTACTCACTTTTGGATATAATATTAATATGAGAAAAAATATGACCATTCAAAAGTCTCCATCTCAAGAGAGATTTTCCGAATGATATGGTTTAAATTTTGGACATCGACCTCTACTTTTTTGTTTTCCCAATCTCTCACGTGCTTTCAATTTCCCATTACCTATAAAAGAAAATTATACCGAGATGTCGAATAGTATACAAGGGTGTCCAAAAACCTATAAATTCAACTTTCATTTGGGTCACGACTAAGAGCCTATTTGAGGAGGTAATGTTGGTTTTGATTTAAATATAATACCACTCTGACACCACATTTTGGGGGGTCTAATTGGCTAGCACCACTGAAGAAACCCCATGGCATATGTTTATCCATTTCTAACATAATTGGAACCTGAGTCTTCCTCCTCTTAGGCTCAGTTCGTAATTCCTTGACCTGTCTTTCAATGAGTCCACTTGTAACTTCAGGCAAAATGAATTTTTCATGAAAGATGGCTTAATTGCAAGCCCACCAAATATTATTTGCAAATATAGCATGGAAAACTTGGAAAATTTACATAGAGTGATATGTCACTCAATCCTAACTACAATCTTCTAAAGAGGATTTATTCCATTGTGTTGACGAGGGATAAAATATTGAATATAAGATACTCCAAGTCTTACCTGCATAAGGGCAAAAGATAAATATGTGGTGAGGTGGATTTAGCCTCCACGTCACATAAGGAATAATGATTAGGCCCACACCATCATTTTTTTTATTATATCATCCCATGTCAACAATTTGTTGGATAAAGTCACCCACAAAGACATTTTACACTTTCGAGAGCTACTATGTTTCTAGATATACTACCACCATCATGTACGAGATTGTTTATGATTATTTTCAAGGAGTGCCTTATAGCCCAACTTAGTTGTATATTCCCCGTAAGTGGGATCTTTTGACCAAATTAAATGATCTAGGTCATCTTCAACTAGACGAATGAGGAAGGAAACCAATGTCCTTACATAATCATTCCATGTTGTAGCTTCCAACTTAGGGAGAGACAGATCTTATGTTGATTTCCAAGCTTTTTCTCCTAATGGAATATTGAATTGAGACTTTGTGCCTGCGAAAAAAAATTATCCCTACAACTCTCAGTAGATTAATGCAATTTAGGGATAGTCTGAAGCTCTCACGATCCCCATCCCAAGGATCCATTCCTACTTGCATAGACTGTCCATTCCCAATCCACCATATCATCCAATCTCCGATAAAAGGAAAGAATTTGGTAAGGGATCTCCATAAAATGGATTTGTTCTAATCACAATAACATTCGAACAAGGATTTATTCCCTCAATACTTGGACTAGAGATTGACCCCAAAGGGAGATGTTGTTGGTGAAATACTAAAGACAACGAGCAATAAGGGATTGGCTAAAAATATATATATTCTTGAGGCCCCAACCCTCCAAAGATTTAGGTTTGGCTACAGTGGCCCAGGACACGAGAGGAATCCCTTTTGAGTCAACTTTACTTGTCTACAGAAACCTGAAACTAATCCTTTTGATTTTATTGAGTATTCCTTTTGGGACTAGAGCAATCGAAGTCAAGTATATTGGAATGATTTCAAGGACTGATTTAACCAAAACAAGATGTCCACCTATGAATAGAAGTTGATTCATCCATATAGTAATGTGCTTTTCCACCTTTTTCTAAAGCCAAATCCAATCCTCATATCTATAATCATTAGATTTTAACATAAATCCTAAGTATTTGATGCATTCATCAATAGTTTTGGCCTAAAAATGTAATAGATTGTAAATGCAAGTGGAGGCGACTCTTGATAGATTGTGAAGGATCATACATGATTTTTCAAAATTAATGACCATTCCTATAATCAGGGTGACCCAATCCAGAATGCACTTTAGAGCCTAAAATTATAAAATGTTTCTTGGAATAAAAAGAAAAATGACATCCATAAAAAAAGATATGGGAGATGGCGACATTATTAGAGATGTTGACCCCTTATATTTCTCCTTTATCAATGGAATCATGTATAATTGTGTTGACAACTTTTGTGACTAGAAGAAAGAGGATCGATGAGAGAGGACATCCTTTCTTGAGTCCTTTAGAGGCACTAAAATATGGGAATGGACGACCATTGATGATAATCACAAAACTTACCAATTGAATACATACCATGATCCAGTTAATCGTCTTAATATTCATTCCAAGTTGAGTTAACACAAATCTTATAAACATCCAATTAAATATGTCATATTCTTTGGAGAGGTATATCTTAATGGCTACAACACCAAGGTTCTTAGTCTTCATAGAATGGAGAGTTTATTGGGCTATTGAAATCGCATAATTAATTTGCCTATTTTGGAGAAACCCAAATTGCTCTTATGAGATAATTTCATTGAGAGTTGGATTTAAATGATTGGAAATGATTTTAGTAATTAGTTTATAGATCTTATTACAACATGATATGGGGTGAAAGTTGTTGAATGATTCAACATTCAAGAATTTTGGAATAAGTGCAACAAAAGTGGAATCCAGAACCCTCAAAACCTCTCCTGATGTTTGGGATTCTTTAATGACCTTAAGAAGATCCTCTTTAATAAGATTGTAAAACCCATATAAAAATTCAATTGTCAATCCATTTGGGCCAAGACACTTCCCTTTTTTATGCTTGTGACAGAGGACAGAAGTTCACCCCATGTAATGGTTCTTCTTTGCTTTGAGATGGCATGAGGAAATAAGGATAATGTCTCTAGTATTTCCTAGATAGGACAACCATTAGGTTGGGAGAAGAAATATTTAAAATGATATATTCTAATCCTAGCAATCTTTGATAGACCATATTTATTTATGTATTTTATCATGTTTGCATAACTTTGAAAAACTTTGTGTTATTATCTCCCTCCCTAATCCATATCGCCAGACATCTTAAGCGCCAAGTTTCCTCCACTATGGTGAGAAGCTCACTCTTTCTACATTCCAAGTTGCAAAAAATTTCAATGACACATAGGAGAAGGTACCTGCAAGGTTCAATGAAAATATGCCATGAATATGATTTTCCAATTGTTTAAGGTCGACCTCTCCCTTTGCATTGTATTCCTTCGCCCACTCTTTGGATTTCTTTTTAACAATTTTCAATTCTCTTCCATTTGAAACATATAGGAGTCATCATGATAAGAATTAAGAGGAACCCATGAGTCTTCGATCAATTTGATATATTCCTCAAGTTTGTGGTGCCATACATGATTAAAATAGAAGTGGATATTATATTTGAAGTCATCAGTGACCATCTCAAGGAAGATCAGACAATGATTTGATAGACCACCATCTTCCTGTAGCAATTTACAGGGTAAGTTCCTTAAATAGAACACCAAAGGACACCGCTCACAAACAGATCACATATCAGTACATTGGTATTCTTGGCATGGTTAGAACCCTCAAAGAGGGAAACAGTCCATGGCCTGAGCCAACGCGGCCACTTTAGGAAATTTATTAATGTAAAAGTAAGAAAAAAATACATAAGCTTCTCTCATGAATGGTCACCTAACAAATGACCCTCCATGCTCTTTAAATAGAAATCATGGACCAGATGCTGTAGCATCCATCATCATTTGAATTTCATTTTCAATATTATCACAAAAAATAAAATAAAAAATCAAATACTATGTTTAAAAAATCAAAAGAGAGTTTGAAAGTCCGAAAACAGTGATTTATTTTATATATTATTGATGGTATTCAAATCCGATATAAGGTGGGGCCCTAACCCAAATATTAAATTTTGAGCAGTATCATAAGATATAAGCAAGCGAGGGCTCAAGAGGCGGGGAAAGTGCTCCGCGGGGGAACAACGAGCACGAGTTATAACTCAGGCTCAACCCTCGCGGTTGACCATGACGTCAAGGTATTTGATTGAGATCTACGCCCTAAGATCGCTACAGGGGTTCAAGCTTGATGAACCTCCTGTACACTCCCTACCCCCGCAGCGGGCCATCCCCATTGTTTCACTCCATCTAATCTCCTTCATGTCATCCGCCACCCTCATTCATTACCATCCACCTCATCTACGTGCCCCATCACCTCATCTGCCACTCCATTAATTAGTTACATTAATTACAGGATTTCCCTCCATTTTGATTATCATATATATAAAAGAAAAGTAAAACTCCCTTGCATTAGTCTTTTGTTTTTAATATTAAGCAACCTCGCATCCAGTTCAACAATCTGAGTCAGCAATGGTCCCGGCAACTGTCATCTACAGACACCATGTCCAAATAAGTAAGTTCTTCCTCAATCATCCATACCCCATTAATGGATGTCGAACGTGATATTTCTGATACCCTCTGCACAATTAAGCATCTTTCACTGCATCAAGAGGTCATTGTGAACCATAAAAGGTCTCCTATATTCATGGCAATGGCTAGGTCATGTTGCTTAGCTGCTTTTGTCCCCAGGACTCATTTATTCCCTAAATTTATTCAATGGATATTCTCAGCAATGTACCCCAAGAAGTGCTTTGTAATGAATCAGTCAGGGGAGACTATTTTTCAAGTAACCTCACAATTAATACACCAGGCTTTGAATTACCCTGTGTCTGGAACCTACACCACCTTTACTGAAGAGTCTCTGATTTCATATTATGATAACATGTCTCCTCAGGAACTTTCTCATGTTACCTCTTTCCTGGCTCCTAAATCTGGTCAATTTTCCCTAGATGGGAATCTCTTCTCTTTAGAAATTTTTGCAGTTGATATAAGACATGTTTTGCAATTAATTTCTAAAATTCTAGGAAAAGAAGACTCGAAGTAGGTTGATAAAGTAGTGCTGGGATTTTTCTCTTTGATGATGAAGCCAAATATAGTACTATACATTTCAGCATTCTGGGTAGATACTATCAATACCCAATTTATGACTTTGCCTCTCACTGGGTCCTTCAAGTTTCCTTCAGTTATCACTTATTTATTTTTGTACCAAAATGTTGAACATTTTTCAGATTTGTTGATAAAGTAGTGCTGGAATTTTTCTCTTTGATGATGAAGCCAGAGATAGTACTAGACATTCCAGTATTTTGGGTAGACACTATCAATACCCAATTTATGACTTTGCCTCTCACTGGGTCCTTCAAGTTTCCTTCATTGATCACTTATTTATTTATGTACCAGAATGCTGAACATTTTTCAGATTTGGGACTAAATGTTGTTGACATCAATAAAAAGAAGTAGTCAGTGGTATTCTGGACAGACCTGATAAGGGGTGATCCAGGAGATAATGGTTTATTTGAGTTCACTTCTTTATTCCTTCCAGTGGCTTAAAAAATCTTGAAAGGAACCTTGCCCCCAACTTTTCTTCCTAAAGCTCAAGAATTTCTTCAATTGAGTAAGGATGTGAGATGTGGAGATTGGTTCATCTTTGAAGGGAATGCAGAGATTAGGCTTTATGGAGCCTCTGTCAAGCCTTACAGGTTACCAAAATTTGTCCCAATGAGGCTTTTTGCCCCTGAATTTATCAAGCAAATCTTGAATGTAGATCAAGTTCACTTTGTTCCTATGAAGAAGGGGTTTTTCTTTAAGTTGCCTAAAGCAGTGGGACCCTTCATTGTAAACACCAGACAGGCTTCCCAAGAGGTTGAGATATGGTTGAATGACATGTGTCTTTTACAGGTGGTTGAGTGGGCTTATGACCATCATCAAACTATTTCAAAGAGAAGACTAGAGAATGGATATTCAACCTTTGTACATGAAAGTAGACCTGAAACAGAGAAGATGGCAAATGGAGGTTTGCAAAACACTCAGGGGACAGATATTGAAACCCCTAGCATTACAAAAAAAGGTGTCAAGAGGGCTAGATAAGAAGTTATTAATCTGGATGAGGAAGAATCTAAGCAGCAAAAAGGGCCAAGCTTCAGGATGCAATGTCTTCAACACAACCTGGTTTGGTGACTCAGTTAGGAGAAACAAAAGGTGTCCCATCCTCCCTATCTTCCAGAGAACCTGTTCATGATCAAGTTCCTTTAATTTGAAGTATGTTTGCTTAGATATATGAGAGAAATCAGAAGGTAAAGCTAAATATGGAAGCTCAAGCTAAGTCTCAAGTTGCTTCTGAACAAACTAGATTGCTATCTTCTATGGATTTGGAGAGGAGCCAGCTTAAAATTGATTTTTCTCATCCTACTGAAATATCAGTGGGGTCCACTAGTAATTTCAAGATTGTGAATTTAACTATTGACACTCACAAGCTTCCAATGCTTAACAAGATCAATTTGTACATGCAAACTGGGCAATTGATCATAAATGATCTACATAAAACAAATGCAGCAGTTGTTAAGGCAAAAAAAATGCTAAATAAGGTAATTCAACAATTAAAGTTGGGGAAAGCCAACTCCAGAGCTTTGAATGCATAGGTGGATGAGCTGAAGAAAATTATCATAAAAATAGGTGTCAATCCTGATGACCAACCTGCTATTCAGAAATTATTGCAATCTGCTAAGTCAGAGATTGGGGTTTTGAAAAAGAAGTTGAATCTACCTACAGGTGAGCATCCCATTGCTGCAGTGATAGCTGAAGTGGAAAATGAAAAGGAAAAGCTCCTGCAGGATGTGTTGTAGAAAACTGAAGAATTTTCTTCATTTAAAGAATCTTTGGACAAGCTGCAACGACAAGTAGCCATTCATGTTTGTATAATAATGATGCCAGCCAACATAGATGATCCAGCAGCACAGGTTTTATAATTGGGAACAGAGCTTTAAATGGTTGAGCATGATGTAAAGAAAGCCCAAAGAGAGTTGGAAACAAGTTGCAAGCTGTTGAATTTGCGTGAAGAAGCAATAAGGGAGAAAGAAAATGCAAAGAAGTATAGGGAAGATCTTCTAAGGGTTGAAGATGAAGTCATAAGGCTAAAGGAGAACATGAAGGGAAATATGTGCTTAATTCAAGCTAGGGAAATCCTATGGGATGGAGTCATTGAGGTTATCAAGGGCATTTGGGAATTTCTTGTTATCATATCTGAAGAGAAAACACTAGTCTGAGACATGAAAGAGGTGGTCATGAAAAATAAACAAAAAGATTTAGATAGATCAAAGTTTGCAAAGAGGATGATAGATTTCATTAATTCTAAATCCACTGCAGAACTGAAGGAGCATGACATGCCAGACAGAACATTATGTGCAATAGATTTCAATAAGATGATTGTTAGAAATATTTATAGGAATACTGCTGAGAAGAAGATAAATGATATGAAGAAAGTGATTTCTAAGTTTAACATCATGTTTGATAAAAGAGTCAGAGTTGGACTTCCTTCTTTTTGGATGTACAAGGAAACTTGTTTCCATGGAAGACATATGAAACTTTGCTAGTTGAGGCAAAGAGCAAAGTTGATAACGCTCATGAAAAGACAACAGTATTAAAGGAAGCCACCATTGTGAACTACCTTAACAAAGATTTTAAGCTTCTCTGAATGGTGAAGACTTTGTTTACAGATAAGCCTACTTATAGTAGGATTACAGCTTGCAGAATAGCACTTGACAAGTTAGAGGAAGCACCAAAGTCAAATGTACCACTATGGAGGAAATGCAAAGAATGGATGATAGAGCAAACCAAAGATGCATCAGTAGGACCATCTACTCAAGCCACAGATTCAAACAGCGAGCAACAATCACCAATCATACTTTAATTTCTGCTACTTCATGTTATCTTATTTCTTGAGAAAAATGAGGTGTCTTTTACCCTCTAATGTAACATTCTGTAATGACTTTTTAGACAGTTATAAGGTAGTTGTTATAGACATATTTGGGCACTGCAACCCCAATCACATATGTCCATAAACCAAGGGATTCTAAGTCCCTAAAAGTGTTGTTTCATACCCTAAAGGGACAAGGTTAGATGATTACATCATCTCCTAGAAGTTCTCCATGAAAAACTACTCAGAACTGGTCAAAACTGGATCATCTCACTTGCTCCATGGTCAGGGTGTGATGCATCTCACCTACTACACACGGTAGGTGCGATGCATACTGAAAAGTCCTTCTATAGGGTGTGATGAGCAAGAATAGACAAATGGCAGAGATAGTTTGTTAAGTGGATGATCAAGGAATCTTCTAGAAACTTCTCATATGACACTTACCTCTCAGAATTCGCCCAGGGATGAGTAAGACATCAATGAAATCTACAAGTGGAGCCAAGAACGATCAGTGGAATGACACTAATCAAAAACCCAGAGCTGACTCACACCTCTACAAATATTTATATATGGATCCCTCATCCCAGAGATCCAGGAGGTGAGACGCTGGAATTTTGTATCTTGTAAGGAAGTGTTGTTGGTTTCTTGGTGGAACATCATAGTGTTGGGTGATCTAAGCTTTTCATGAGGTGAAGAAGGGTTTTCATGCTGGGAGGATGACGCTGGGTCAGATCAATGGGTTGTAATCCTCTTTTCTAATCTTTATATCAATAAAGCTATTCAAGTTTTCCTCCACATTCTTCTATGTTTGATGATATATGCATTTGTGTGGTCAATATATATCTGGTCCTATATTGTTTATGACTGTAGATCTCTATACTTTGAAGGTATTATGCTACTTTAACTTTACAGGTACTCTTTGAAGAGGGGTAAGCAAGGAAGGAGTGGCAAAGATCTGTCAGAGGGGAGAGGGAACAAGCAAGGAACCAAGCGAAAGATGGAGGTTGGTATTCTTTGCTCCTTTCCTATCTACTTCTCATAAAGGAAAACGAAATTAACTTTAATCTATTTGTTTCTAAGATAGCTACCCATCTTAGTGGGACTAGCAGCTCTGCATAGACACTAGATTTCCCGATAACAAAATGGATGAATCTTTGTTTTTGATATCTACAAGCGATCTGTGGTATGGAGATATAATAATCTATCCCTAGACCCAAACATATAGGTCTAACACCTCCCGATTAGAGCAACGACGTACTTGATACCAAGCAAAAGACTACATGATCGTCGGTGATACACTTTACCGTCGTGGTATTGATACAGTTCTGCGGAGGTGCCTCACCCATGAGGAGGCTGAAAAAGTCCTGAATGATTTTCATTTAGGTGCGTGTGGGGGGCATCAATCTAGTTATGCTACAGCACAAAAGATTTTACGAGCAGGATATTTCTGGCCAACAATGTTCAAAGATTGCATAACCGCAGTCAGAAGTTGCCATGCTTTTCAAATCTTCGATTGCAAAACCTGAATACCACCCTCACCTCTACAGCCAGTAGTCGCTGTCGGGCCATTCACCAAATGGGGCATAGATTTCTTGACATGTAACCCCACCTCGGCCGAGGGGCATGGGTATATCATAGTCGCAGTTAACTATTTTACGAAATGGGCCGAGGCGATGCCTACATTAAACAACAGTGGCGAAACGGCTGCTCTTTACTTTTTCAGTCATGTAGTCTCCAGATTCGGTGTTCCACAGGCTATAGTCACAGATCATGGATCGCATTTTCGTAATCACATGATGGTTGAGTTGGCTGCCAAATTAGGACTGTCACACGATAGCTCTACTCCGTATTATCCGCAAGCTAACGGGCAAGTTGAGGCAATCAACAAAGTCCTAAAACGCATGCTGCAAAGGATGATTGGAGTCCATAAATGGAGTTGGCACCTAATCTTGTACTCAACCTTGTGGGAATATCAGACATCGATGAGAAATGAGACCGGGTTTACACCCTTCCAGCTGGTGTATGGCTTGGAAGCAATCTTACCAGTTCAGTGTGAAATCTCGTCCCTCAAACTCGCAGTCGATCTTCTCCCTTGAACTTCAAAAGAAGAGGCTTGTTTCTTGGAATTAATACAACTAGATGAAATTTGTCGTGATGCCACCTTTGCTAATGAAGCACATAAGAAATGAGTCAAGGCGCAGTTTGACAAGAATGTCAAACCCCGTGTCTTCTCAGAAGGTGATCTGGTCTTACTTTACGACCAGGAGTCCGATAAGTTGGGAGCAGGTAAGTTCCAGTCTTTATGGATGGGCCCCTATATTGTTAAGCATGTATTAGCAAAAGGAGCCTATGAGTTAGTAGACTATGATGGGATTCCACTGTCGCAACCCCGAAATGGGTTGTACCTTAAGCGTTACTATGCTTGACTCAGTATAGTAACCTATTCATATGCTTTTGTTACATTTTTGTTTTCGCTAAGAGTAATCGTTTTGGTTAGGTAATCCACTTTTGCATTTGTTGCAGATGTCGAACCTATTGGAATCATTTGTCGGATATGCTGAGGGAGCTCATAGTTCGCGGAACCTATCTTATGCAGCCTGGGCCATCTTTGATCCAAGTGGGGAGTTAGTGAGTTTCAAAGGGGTATGTATTGGCCGATCAACGAACAACATCGCTGAGTACAGCGCGTTGATAGAGGTCCTCTCTGATGCCATCGTGTATGGCATACGCCGACTTGTCATCAGGATAGACTCACAACTCATCATTCTACAGCTCACTGGCATCTATTCCGTGCGGAATCCAGCTATCTATCGCATGTTCTTAAGGGTCAAGATTTTGGAAAGACAGTTCAATTATATCCAATATCAACATATTTCCAAAAACTTAAACACATTAACAGATTCATTGGCAAATTATGTGTTCGATAGACATTTGCGACATTTATAAAAGAAAAGCATTTCATCAATATTTGCATCAGGATCATATAACTTAACCAAAATGAAGCTCCGAAAATCAAAAATATATAGAATTGTTTATGGTTTACACATAGTGTTCTGTGTCTAAGACAAAATCGGTCAAATGACCCAAAAACTGAAAATGCTAGGGGGCACCCTAGTCTAATGGTGCTGGTGATAACAAGTCACCGCCTGTGCAATCATGCATAAAAGCCTAGTCCATCGACGTGGCACGCCAGTAGTACGTCGTTGTAATCTCAGAGGCATCTCGTCAGTCCTCACATCCGAGATACCAAGAGTGAGGCCTTCGATCTGATCCTACAATGTTGCAAGAGTCTCATCAAAATCCAGGTCATGAAGGACAGCCCTCCCTACAGCCTCTCCTGCTGGAACGACAGCTGGTGCTCTCAGTCGCACTGCTGGTCGCACCGGTCCGATATCTGCATAAGCACATGAGTTTTGATTAGTCTTGATAAAAGAAATCACAGGAACATTATAAAAGCAATAAATAGGGATATGGTCAGAAATTTTACCTATAACACTCCACTGCTCACCAGCTGGCAGCACCAAATCCGGGTCACCCCGGAAATCCATACCAGCATATGGACACTCGACATAAACCATCTCCTGACGGTTGAACCATTCAAAGAAGGCATTAGAGAAAGAAACTTGTGGCTAACCAGCATGTCGGGCCATAAGGTCAACCCATCTCTGCATCCGTGGCTCAGTCGGTGGTGGCAAACCAAGTGAAATGTACTGCAGCTGCATCAATGGGATCTTCTCCAAGGAAAAAGCGGTCCAAATGGAACCATAGCCAAAGTTCTTAGATCGGTCATTTTTCACCTTGGTAAGTTGTTCTTTTATCACCAGAAGTACTGCATCACACCAGTTAAACACCTTCGTTTCAAGGCATTCCAAGGCATATTGCATGTAGGACTTGTTGGCCAAGTGAAGAGGTGCACTACTAGCCAGTCTAGCAAAGGTGAACAAGATGGTCCTCAAGGACTAGTCAGTGACATCTTGGATGTTGATCTTGTCGTCCCTGCTCGGCTGAGATCCTTCTCTACAGTATCGGTGAATATAATCCCTCACGGATTCGCCCCCACGGGCGGAACCTGATAGCGAGAGAGCGGCACCACGCCTCGATAAACCGGTCAAAAAGTAGATGTCCTTAACAGTCAAGGGGATGGTGTTACACAAAAATATCGTCACCTTGATTATTTGCAGTCGGTGTAGGCCTATCATCACCTATACCAGCTTCCTAAGCAAGTCTTAAACCTCAGCTTTTCAAAACAAGCTTGAGAAAAGAGAGAAAGACATCAAAAAAGAATATAACTCTGGTTCCGCACTTTCTCTTAGCTTTTCCTGCAGGCCCGCACCTTTTGTTCAAGATATATGTGTACTTATACGCTCTGTATGTAAAGGGGAGGGTGTGTACCCCTGTAAAAGTCAAAAGGTGCAATTTTTATCTTAAAAAACTCATCTTGGGTTGATTCTAGAGTTTTCTAGAAGGATTTGTTACGTGGATTGTTCTCTCCAAGTGGTTCATGCATCCCATAATAGGAGGAACTAATCCCTTGTTGAGAGGAGCTATCCTTTTGAAGGAGGATTCTATCCCTTTGAAGGAGGAGCTGGTAACTGATCTCCATTGCACTATAAATTGAGGCATTGGGTCAGTGGCCAGGGAGGTTAGAAGCTGAACTTTTGAGGGTAGATGCTAGTGAAATCAAGACTTCCTATTTGAGCTTAAGAGGAGAGATCACATACCTTTTTGGCCCCATTAGGGAGTGAGTGAAGCTTGTCAAAGTAGAGGAGACTTCTTGTTGGACCCTGGAAGGAGCTTGTACAGCGTCAAGGCAAAGTTTGTAAGGTTCTTTTCTTTTGAATTAATACAATCAAGCTCATTTTTCTCAACAAGTATCTTATGCTATTTGTTTCATGGACTCCTTGACTTTCATGTTAAATATATTTTATAATATTGGATATTCAGGTGCTATTTAATTGTTTGCCTTGTTTGTGCTTGCAGGTTTGCGATAAAGGAACTTACTTGGATCAAAGAAGCGAAGGC
>APFE030414308.1:0-25103 GCA_000404065.3 Pinus taeda
CCAGCCTCTAGCATTTCTGCAACCATACATTCAATTTCACTCTTTTGGGCATAGGGATATCTGTACAACCTGATGTTTGGAGGAACATTTCCTAGAATTAGATGAATAGCATGATCATGATCATGAATAGGTGGGAGACCTTTGGGAGTCTCAGATACCTTGGAATGATTGTACAGGACGTTTTGGAGATCTGGAGAAATAGATGATTTCGATGTGGAAACATCTAGCGAACATAATTGTGCAATTACACCTCTTTGTTCCTTTTTTAGAAGCTTTGTCATACAGTTAGAGCTGATTATATTTCTAGGTTTCCCTATAATACCCTTTAATTCAACTTCCTCTCCTTCCACATAAAATTTCATGAAGAGTTCTTGAAAATTAAAAGCTATTGTACCCGAGGATTGTAGCCATTAGACTCCTAGTACAACATTAGCACCTCCCTTTGGAATGGAAAGCATTAGGCTAGTCAATACATATTCTCCCATGGATAGCTTGATATTATGGCACTTTCCAAAGAAATTTATTGTTCCTCCATTTGCAACCATCACTTGACACTCTGGTGCTAGATAGAGGAAGCAATTCAATTCTTTTGCTACCTTACAATGAATAAAATTGTGGGTACTTCCTGAATCAATCAACACTACTACCTTTTTCTTCTTGATTTCTCCTTCTATCTTGATGGTTTGAGGAGTGGTAAGTCTAGCCAATGCATTACAAGATATGGTCAAATTCATTTCTTCTTTATCTAGGCTTTGTTCCTGGAGTATATCCTCTTCTTTTGACCTTTCTTGCTCCTTTTCTTCTTCCTCTTCACAATTTATGTAGAATAATTTCTTCTCAACACACTTATGACCTTTACTGTATTTGTTATCGCAACTGTAACAAAGCACTTTTGCTCTTTTTTCTTCCAATTGTTGTGGTGTCAACCTTATAGGTTGTGGAAGACTAGGGGCAACAACACTTCCATCTTTATAGTTGTGAGTGGCATGCTTCTTGGTTGCCATAAGTTTGCTTTCCATTTTGCTTGCTAACCTAAATGTCTTCTCTAATGAGTCAGGTTCCTAAAGGCAAACATCATGTTGGATATTATCCTTTAAAGTCCCTATGAACACATAAATCCTATGCTCCTCTAGAATATTTTTTACCCCTATGTTCAATTTTTGGAACTCCTCAATGTGCTCCATTATTGAACCCTTTTGTTTGAGACTTATCAATTGGCTAAAAAAAGTGTTGCTTTTTGTATCCTCATAATGTGATGTCAAGTCATCCGTAAAAATTTCCCAAGTGATAATTTGTTTACGAGATCAAAGCCATTGATACCATACAAACTGATTTGGTTCCAAATATAAAGTTGCAATACGTACCTTTTGTGTGTTTTGCACATTATTGACATCAAAAAATTGCTCAGTCTGTAATATCCATGTTGTGGGATCCTTGCCATCAAACTTCCTCATATCGATTTGTGGAATATGGTGGGTCTTCGATCCAACATTAGAGTCTATGACATCATGATTAACATTTCTTTTGTTCGCATCATGAGTTTCCTTTACTACCCTTTCACCATTAGTAAGTATTTCTTGTAGAAAAATTTTCAAATCTGTCTTCAAATCTGCCATGCCTGTCTTCAAATCTATCTTCAAATCATCCATCTTAGCTTCCATGCCCTTTATCTTAGATTCCACACCATTTATCTTAGCTTCTGTTAGCTTTTGTGAGAGTGACATTTGTTGCACTTGGTCTTGTAATTTTGATATACCATGTAGCATTTCTTCCTCTTCTTCATGAGTCATGCTAGAGATTTCAGGTTGCTTACTAGGTGTTTGGATTTTCTTTCCTCGGGGCATCAGTTACCGATAATAATGCTCTACTATGCCCTTTGAGTTCCTTCAAAATAAATTTTCAAACCAAGATTAAGCAAAAAAATTTAAAAATCTAAATACCTTTTTTCACTTTGTAAGAGCGCGAAATTTCCTTTGATGTATCTTTGTAATTTCAGATCATCTAGTTCTGAAATTGTGACCTACAATAGCCCTCTATGTGCTCTTTCCAATGCCACTAGTCTGATCCAAATTGGATTCTCCAAGGAAGAGTTATGCCAAATATCCCACAGTGACCTGATTATAGACTAGTTCAGTAGAGCGAACTTGTACAAAGTGCCATTTGTCCCTGTTTTGACCTTTGGCTCTGAAAAATATATACAAGAAACTATAGTCTGTCCTCTTTATGTAACTTTTATGAAATTTCAATTTGATGCTCAGAGAGAAAGTTATGATGATTTTACCCAGGTCACCTGTTTGGAATGTAATTTAGGAGTCTGCAAAAAGACCAAATTCCTCATATCATAACTCCAAAAATATAGTGTGAAAGGATCTAAACTTTAGATCCAAGCTTCAATGCGATTTTGATTCAAATGGGTTTTTTTTTCTCGCTTCTGAGATGTCGTAGAAGAAAAGTTATAACGAAAATTCCACGATGACTTGTTTGGAGCAGTGAAACCCTAGAATCCAAGCCTCTGATACCAAATGTAATGAAAACAGCTCACAAAAAGATAGAAAACATAGATCAATGCCTTATAATTCAGCCTCTTTAAGGGAGCAACCTCCTTTACATTACACAAATGAATGATTCTTTGATGATTCAAATGCGAAAACCTCCTTTCTATATATAGGATTCTATGGAGTCACAATTTAACCCAGCCAACCTAACAATAATAATATATAGGCGCAAAAATAACAATAGAGGGATTCTATGGGGCACAGTAATAACAAAATGGGGACAATAGGGGCACAAAAATATTAATAAGGGATACAACTACAATAGTAATGGGGTAATCACTAGTATTATATGGACCTAATGTGTCTACTGGAGTAAGGAAAAGATTGAAATCAAATGATTAAACACACCATTCATCTAACTAACTGCTAAGAGGCTTTTCTTCAAGAGAATGATAAGTTAACATGTGTACAATCCTACTTTCCTAGAAATGCAATTTGAAACATCAAACATTCTGCTGTTGTGCATGTAAATTAACGAAACAACTCTTTTTCCTTTTTGTCTTTTTTGTGTGAAGATATGAATGCTAACTTCTCTTCGTGATGTGGCAAGTGGATTAGGGATGATGGTGGATGGTCAGATGGCTTGGGAGGGAGGTAGGGTGCTTATTCTATCTTCCTAGGGTATTTTTCACAATTCAGTCTCAAAACAGACCAGTACAGGTCAACCTACATGATGTCCTAATGCGTCCTACAAGATGCCCTAATTCTCCTATAGGATCGCCTATATTCCTACAGGATACAACCAAGAGTAAGAGGCGGGATTTTGAATATGATGTATGGCTTACGACAGGTGAATGGTGGGTGAAATGAGGAAAGGGAGTGCCTAGGACTCCTTAAGAGCTCAAAACAGATTTGTGAGATGGTTGGATTTTCTCAACAGGCTTGAAGAAGTATTATTATAGAATGATGAATTTGGTGAGGAATTTAGTGAAAGAAAATGATAACCATGGATGGACGGGGTTAGGATGGGGTTGTTGATCATGAAATCTCTCTGCACTACTAAAACTTCTGCATTGTATCAACCACTGACATTTTATCCATGAATCATGTTAAACAAGAAATATTTTCAATTAACTAACGAAAAACAGAGTTTTATTATCTAGTTTCCTATGCATGGGAAAACTTGTAGAATAATGTGAAACCTTTATGAGATCTAATGCAAGGCTGAAGACATCAGAAATGGCAATTAAATCCTATTCTTGAAAAGTAGTAAAATGTTGGCCTAAGTAACATAAAACCCTAAATTCCATGAGAAATCAAACTTTTGTCTTTATGGGGCTGCATAGGAGTTCTTTCCTCAAACCATGATCCCTGAAGGGAGGAGTGAGGCCAGATCCAACCACTAAAAGATTTTGGATATTACTTTATCTTCCTAAGCTACTACTGCAACAATGCACAAATGGAAGAAAACTAATCAAATCCACAACCACAACCACTTGCAATGAAATAATACTAAAGACAATTCAATCATTAATGTATGAAATCAACTAAGCATACAAATACAAGAAGAGGAGCCTTTGCTGCTAGGGTTGGGCCCTAACACAAGAGCTTCAACCCTCTCAGTCAACTCATAGTTGTATCAAGGAAATGCTCATTCTCATTATCAAATCAGAAAATTGTTGTGTGTGGAGCATGATTGTTCAGAGGTCTTTGTTTCAGCCAGATGTATACCCTAGGAAGTTTTGTACACCCCTCCCCGTGCGGGTCCGGGGGGGCCGATCCCCCCCGGCTAGGGGGTCCGGGGGCTAGCGGTCCCCCGGCAGGGGCTCGGGGGCAGCGCCCCGGAAGCTAAAAACAGGTATAAATTTTCCTTGTAAAAGTATAGTAATTTCTAGTCAATCTGAGCCGTTCATTAGGTCGATGATCTGACGGTAGAACTTATGTTTAGTTTAGGGTTTTTTTCCCTAGAATGCAACCCCTCTCTTTGTATGAGGGCATTGTATTTGAGGCGGATATAGATGTGTATTCTGTGTGAGCGAGAAACAGAGAGGTGAGACTGTGAGAGAGAACAGAGGATATTACAGCGGCTTTGCTGTAGGTTGTGTCTCTTCATTTTGCTGGATAATAGAAAGGAAGGACTGGCTGTTCGAGGTGGACGTAGCCCAAACTGGGTGAACCACGTATATCTGTGTCTCTCTTGTTTTGTTCATTTTTTGTGTTTATAGTTCTGCAATATTTTATGTGTTCCATTGCTCCATAATATATAATTTTATAACAATATATTTGCATGAAGGCATATCTAGGACATCACACTGACCTATGGATGCATAAACTTGGTTCCAGCATCTCCCCATACTTCTTAAGTTGAGACTGTAGTCTGCGCTACACAGGTTGTTGCCAAAAGGGCCAGTAGTGTAGGGTTTTGTTTGGCACAATTAACTCTGAACTTGGGTCAGGACCTCCTAAGCGAAAAAATGGTTCTCTTGCCAAGACCAAGACCTCCTTAAGGAGATGTGTGATGTTGCATCACTAGTATCCAACCAAGAAGGAAATTGAAAAGTGGTTGGACAGAAAGATTCATGAATTTGCGGTGCAGGAAAACAGGAATCTGCACCTGTCAAAGGAGTGGTTCTTGCATAGGTATTTGTATATAGAGATACATCAAATTTTCTTCTACACCTTCCTGATTGAACTATATGAGTGGCTGTCTAAGTTGGTAGATGGCCAAGGGAGGTGGAAGCTTGATGATCCAATAGTGTGGACTCTAGAGTTAGTGTGAAGATTGGAAGCTTCTGAAGATAAGATCGCGTGGGTTGTCGATCACTGTCTTGATTGAATTATAGGAGGATTTGTCACAGAATTCGCAGTTGATACCTTAGTTAGTGATAGCAAAGCGGAGAAAAGCTTTTTCAAGGGATCACGAGGTAAGTATTTAAGATCTACGAATACCTGGATTAAGATGTTGTTGTGTGAAAAGCAAGTTATTCCATTACCTTAATGTTTAGATCTACGTGAAGTCAACAAATATTTAGAAACTTTGAAGGATCAGGACCAGAGTGTAGCTGTTTGATTGGACCCCCTGTGAGTGATGACGAAGGAGTGGAATGAACCCCACCATGAAGGGTTGTTCAGCTAATCACTTAGGGGTTTCCTTGAATACATCACCCATCCACTCCACCTCCACCTCAACCACCACTATCCACCATGGCGAACACAATGAAATTACCGATTTTCAAGGGCATAGGGACTGAGTATACATTTTCTTTCTGGTTTGTTGTGGATGCTGTGTGGGCTGTTCAACACATGACTGATGACAATATAAATAAAGTGCAATTGGTTACCGCTTTGCAAGGTCGCGCGTTGACGTGGTATATTAAGTACTATTCTAATAATCCTCTTGCATCGCTAGCAGATACCAAGGATGCTTTGAACAAGGAGTTTAATAAGCCTACTTCTAACACACAATCAGTAGTTGGATTTAAGGAGATCACAATGAGGGTTGATGAGATGCCTTGGGAGTTAGATCAAAGGTTGAAGTGTGTCATTCGCGAAGCTAACATGCAGCTCGTAGATGGTTAGCATTGTGAATGGTTTATCACTTCAGTGCTGCCTCACCTGAGGATTTATTTGTCGGAACAGAGGCTATGAACTCATGTAGAAGCCCTAGAAATCATGATGATATTGAATACAATGCCCATTCAGGATCTGACCTTGGGGGTACAATAAATTCACTCTCAGTTATAGAACATCTGCTTGGAACTGGAGAGCTTTAAGAAAGAGAAGGAGACTAAACCAGAGGTGCGTGCAGAAGTTTGGTGTCTGAAGTCTAAAATCCAAGGGCATGATAAATGCCATTGTCATGTTTTTGTGAACTATATTATAAGAGTGGGATCAATTCCCCTTAAGCCAGAATCTCTAGTAGGATCGAGCATGGAGGCTATGCTATGGTGTGCTATTTGTTAGGTTCCCAGAAAACATGCAACAAATAACTATCATTTGCTTCAAAAGTTCATTCAGACACCACAATAGTTGTTATGTGACTTTGGTAAATATGTGGGCCACGACGAGTGCCATTGTCACAGCTACAAACTGATGATGGAAAGAACGCCTACATACCAGATGCTAGAAGAAACTCGGCCTCCAGATCATGGCACTTGAGGAGCATGTGGAGGTTATCAAGGAAGAGGATTAGGCTGCGGAGGAGGAGGACCTGGTAGAGGTCGCAAACAAGTTATTTTCTATAACTGTGGAACACCAGGGCACTATGGGCAGGAGTGTCAGAATCAGACACACTTGTCATGTCAATACTTCAGCCAGTTTGGCCACACTCCACACTGTAGAAGAATGCCCTGTGTTGATAGCCAAGATGTAGGAGAAGAATTCATAGCCTCAGTAACCTACATATAACTTAAAAATCATGGAGAGATGAGCCCTGCGAAGAAGATCAAAATGTGAATATAGTGCTAAGGAGTGCAATAATGAATAGTGATGATAAGGGAAAACAACTTGAAGAGGACGGGTGGGTTTGTAAGGCCCCAAAAAGGAGGTTGATTTTGATTTTTCACACACGAAGGAAACTGTTATGGAAGCCAAGAAGAGTTTCCCTGAGGACTCCACCTCAGGAAGCCAGAAAAAGTACAAGGAACCAGCAAGCCTATAGAGGTTGATTCCTCTATGCTTAACACATTCTTAGAGACTTGTATGAAATTGCTATGCGATAGAAACACTGTGTAGGGCATACAAGAGTTAATAAATAGATGCGCTAACAAAAATAATGCCCTAAATGGACATCGTATAGTTAGAAAAATCAGTGAACATAGGGCAAGAACAAGGCGTGAGATGAGGCTCACCACGTAGATAGGAAACTATGAAATGGACTAGGTCATTTTGGATCTAGGGTCTGATGTGAACATTTTTCCAAAACAAACATTGGAAATAATGGGGAGACCTATGTTGTAGTGGTCTCCGATTCAGCTCATGATGGCAAACTAGTAGAAGATCATCCCTATGGGATGATTACATGGAGTCACAGTTGATATAGAAGGTGTGAGCGTAATGGCTGACTTTGACGTGATAGAGATCGTGGATGATATTAACCCATACCTTGTGCTCCTAGGGATTGACTAAGCCATTCACATGAATGGGGTAATCAATATGAAAAAGTAGAAAATGTCACTTGAGAGGAAATTGCTTCGAGTTGTGGTGTCGCTGAAACTTGCAGAAGGGTCGCGATACACTGAGGCAGTCCACAACTATGAAGAGAGTGAAGATGAACTGGATCAGATCTATAAAATAACAACATGAGATCAGGAATAGATCAATCTAATGGAAAATGGATGGATTGCATGGGACTGTGAGAGCTCCTATACCTTTGATTCCTATGAAGAGTTGGAGCATTGGAAGAATAAGTTGCATGAAGTATCTACACTGCACTGTAACATGATGACTAAATCGTTGCACTGTGTCTCATCACAAGTAATGAATTTACCTTATTATGATGGTTTAACTAACATGGATAAGTTTTTGAATTCATTTGAGTGTGAAGTCCCTAAGGATCATCGCTTCCAAGCACTAGAGTTTTCATTGTGCGCTATGCTTGCACGATGGTGGGGTCAGCACAAGGATAGCTTTGATGGATGGAAAGATTACAGAAGGATGATGAGATTGCAGTTTGGTCACCCTAACACTCGATTAACTGAGAAATATGATGGGAGAGATGATCCGCGCAATCACCTAGTGAAATGGACTAAATCATATGGAACGAAGCAACAACCAGAGTGGGTACACTTATTTTTCCATACTTTGGATACAATTCCTATGAATTTGTATCTAGAAACAGAGCTCTGCCATGGCACCACGGAGTGGGATTTATTAAAAGAAGGATTATTATTGACCTTCATCTTTGAGGATGGCTTCGTGAGCACTAATGAAGCATTGCAAGAGATCACGATGGTTATCTTCAGAACACTACAAAAGAACCTTTGGAATGGGTTCAACTAGACTGGGGCACCCAGTTGCACCATGTGCTGTAATGTTATAATGTGACTACTAAATAGGGTGATGAGGATCCAAGGAACATTAATATACCAAAAGTAGAAGGGCATCATGACATTGAAGGTCTGAAAATAGATAACCTAGACATCACCATGTTGTTGAAGACAAAGAAAGTAAACATTGGGATTGAAGCAAAACCAATGTTTGCAAAGATTGGAGATTATTGGGATGACACCACTATGGATAAATTTGTTGAGTTACACCGCAAATATTGATATGTTCCCTACCAAGTTCTTAGACTTGAAAAGTATAATACATGACTTGGGTGTTATGAAGATTGCTCTAAAGCTGGACGTGAAGCCTATTAAGCAGAGGACGTATCGCCTTAATCCCAAATACAAAGAAAAGGTTTGTTAGGAATTGGATATGATGCTGGAGGCAGGCATGGTTGAACTTGTGGAAGAATCTAATTGGGTTAGTCGGATGGTGGTTTAGGAAAAGAAAGAGAAAGGTGAGATAAGGATTTACGTAGATCTAGGGAAGATTAATGATGTTGCATCCATGACATGTTCCCGATGCCATTTACAGATGAAGTATTGGATAATGTTGGAGCGCAGGAGGCCTACCCATTCACTGATGGGTTTTCCGGGTACCATTAGATCAAGATCGTGGTAGAGGATAGGAGAAAAACAACCTTCGTGGTGAAATTGGGTTGTTTCTAGTATACTGTGATGCTTTTTGGGCTCAATATTGCACCTATGATATTCTCTCACGTAGTTATAGCGGAATTTAAGGAGTTCATCCATAAGTTCTTGGAAGTTTATTTTGATGATTGGATGGTGTTTGGTTTAGTAAAGTGGCATGTCGCAAGTATGAGCTTGATGTTGGATACATGTCACAAATACCAGATCAGGCTGAATCTGATGAAGTGTTTATTCTATGTCCCCTTTGGGATTTTGTTGGATCATGTGGTGTGTAAGCAAGGGCTGATGGTGGACCCTACCAAGATCATGGTGATAGTGAATTTGGAGGCCCCGAGGAGTGTTAAGCATTTAGGTGCGACGCTGAGACATACAGGATATTACAAGAAGTTCATCAAGGCTTATGCTTATATTGCCATGCCCATGGAGAAACTATTGAAGAAGGATGCTACATGCTATTGGAATGAAGAATGTTAGCACGGTTTGGATGTATTGAAAGAGAAGATGGTCACCGTGTTGATCTTGGTCTTCCCTGAATGGAAGAAGGAATTCCATGTACATGTTGATGACTCATGCATTGCATTGGGAGCAGTGCTAACATAGGCTGATGAAGGAGAGATGGACTACCCTATAGCCTTCACAAGCAAGAAATTATCAAAGGCCGAAAATAATTATTAACAATAGAGCGTGAAGGATTGGATATGGTGTACGCACTATATAAGTTCAGGCACTATCTGTTGGGCAGACATTTCAAAATGTAAATAGATCACTATGCCTTGAAATACCTGGTCAATAAGATTATATTGCGGGGGGATATCTGTAGATGGTTGCTGTTATTTTAGGAGTATGACTTTGACGTGATTGTGAAGCCACGGAGGTTAAATGTGAGACCTGATCATCTATCTAGAATCAAAACAGGAGAAGAGCCTACTAATTTGGAGAAGAGTTGCGAGATGCGCAGCTCTTTATGGTGCACATAGAAGATAATAATTTTGCAGATATTATCCACTTTTTGACTACGGGGATGGCACCAAAATGGTATAGAAGTCAGTAAAAGAAGGAACTAGTAGTGCGCATGGCGGACTTCTCAGTGTTTGTAGGACATTTGTATAATATGGGTGTAGACGAGATATTGTGAAGATATGTGTCATATTTTGAGAGAAATAACATTCTCGTTGAAGCACATGGAGGGGCTGCGGGAGGACATTATGCAGGAAAGGTGACTACACAGAAGAATTTTGCGCGCAGGTTTATGGTGGCCTACACTTCATAAAGATTCCAAAGTATATTGTAGGGCATGCGATGCATGTCAGAGAATGGGTAGACCATCAGGGAGGGATGAGTTGCCACTGAATCCTCAAGTATCATTGCAACCATTTGAAAAATGTACAATTGATTTCACTGGGCCAATTTAGCCCCCACGAAAGAAAACTAGTGCACATTATATAATCACCGCGATGGAGTATTTGACTAGATGGGCAAAGGTGTAGCCAGTTAAGGATTGTACAGGGGCTACATCAACAAATTTTTTGTTTGAATATGTCTTAACTAGATTTGGCTGCCCGAGGGTGTTGATGAGCGATAAAGGTACACACTTTTTAAATGAGACAATCAACGCGTTGACTAAGGAGTTCCAAGTCTACCATCAGAAGAGCACTCCATATCATCCACAGGCTAATGGAATGGTTGAGGATTTTAATAGGATTTTGGATAATGCGCTATGAAGACTTTCAATGCCCATCAAAATGACTAGGATGTGCACGTGCCTGTAGTGTTATGGGCTTATAGGACTACTTGTAAAAAGTTGATAGGGAAGACACCTTTTAGATTAGTATATGTTGTAGAAATTGTAATACCAATGGAATATATTGTGTCTAGTCTACGCATAGTGGAATTGACAAATATGGCAGATCACAGGGCCTTAGAGGAACGCTGGCGCGGTTGATGGAGCTCGAGCAAGATAGATTTTTGTCTGCATTTCATCAACAAGTACAAAAGGAAAAAGCATGGCACGATCGACACATCAAGCTTCACACGTTCATGGTAAATGATCTATTTTTCTTATAAGATAGTAAATTCACTAATTTTCCAGGGAAATGTTAGATGCATTGTCTAGGGTCGTATATTATCGAAGAAATTATAGATGGAGGTGCAGTTCAGCTCGCAAAGCTGAATGGATATCCTTCTCCAAGGAGAGTGATTGGAAGCCGATTGAAATTATATACAGGGGATCCTATGCAATGACTATATGGCGGTAGGACAGTCTTAGTGCTCCAGGTAGTTGCAAGGGATGGAGGGACTATAAAATACACTACCAGGTTCAGAGGACTACACAATAGGTGGGCTGCATGGAAAATGGTGGAGTTGCAACATATGGAGCTGCTTGTTGGGCACTGCGCTGCAAAGGAAGGTGCCACATAGCGCAACAAGAAAGTGATCATTGGAGTCATTGTTCATGACTTGACAGTCAGAAGATTGTTAAGAGGAGCGGGTTGGCAGAATTTAAGGTTGAAATCTTTGAAGATCTGCCACTAAAGCAACAGTAATTGTTGAAATTTGGGGGGAATGATCGGATTTGAATTCAAAATCCCCTATAAATTCAACATGCCAGCCTAACAAATAACACGTTGCACCCTTAGAGTTGTTGATGAAAATTGGGACTAGTTGCTCCTGAGCTGAGAATTTTGGGAGGAATTCTTCGCCCACAGAGATGTTTCTCTGGAAGCCCATGAGTTATTTATAGAAAGATGATTGCCACCAACCCTGTTGTTTTTGTGAGTTTAGAAGTCGATGTATCTGATGCTCCAAGACAAGAAGTGTCCAATTTTGAAGCCACGCTAATCAGGATTTAAACAGGAACACAACAAATTATAGAGATAACCATAAACACAAAGATGCAGGGGAAATAATAGTTCATTTCGTTAATGTAAAATACTGAAATATGCTTACAAACATAAACGGAAATAAACCAGCTAGGGCGATGGTAGCTTATCTTTCAGAAGAGATGTGGTGGCTACATGCCTCTGAACTGTGTTACAATGAGGCTCGAAGGCCTATTTATTGTCGAGAAACAATGGAAAACCATAAACATCCAAAAACCTAACTTTAGAAGATGAAACCCCAAACTGTTGGCCCTGTTTGAGTAAATTGGTACACCAACTTTCTGGGGTCGTAACTTTGGCATACGATCTTCGTTTGACGCACACAATATCTCGTTAGAAAGATCTATCCGAGAACTCCAACTTTGGGAAGAAAAACATGGGTCCCAGTGTTCCCAAAAAATGTCGTTTAGGGCCTCAAAACGGCTCTAGAAGTTCAGGACCCGAAAAATACTAAAAATAGTAAATTGTGCCACAATTAAGGAAACTGAATAGCTAAAAGAAACAATGGTGGGGGTCGAAGTGGACTTGGCAGGTGGCCACCAATATCCACCTAGATCATTCCTCCCCCCTTAGGAAGTAATGGTCCCCACTGCATTGAGTTCCTCCATAAGATGAGGAAACTTATGTTGAACTTGGTCCCTGGTGAGCCACTTGCTCTGGTGAAGGAGTTGGCCTGCTTTGACAACTCAATACAATTAGATATTCTATTGGTGAGTGTGCTTGATATGTGTGTCCATGATCCGATCAGTTGCAGCTTGTTCCATGCAATCTGGATTTAACTCTATGGGTCTGAGCTGTTCTGCAATGTCGGATGTGCCTAGTAATGGTGGAAAGTATGGTCGAAGGCAGTCTACATTGAACACTGGGTGTAGGCAAAGGAATGGGGGAATGATGAGATCAAATGCATTGTCTACGAAAACCTTGGTAGTGGTGTAAGGACCATATAAGAGTGGTTTGAGTTTTCGATAGGCTCTGATAAGGCGTTCCTTTGCAAATGCAACCAGAATATGTTGCCCACCTAAAATTTGTGTCGTACCCGATGTTGATCACCTTGTTGCTTGTACTTGGCATTTGATTTCTCTAGAATGTCATGGACCTATTGGAGAATATGTTGGATGTGCTCAATGAAGTTGTTTGCCTTATCTATTTCAGACTAGACATGAGCCGAATCTATGTGAGTAGTTACAAATGGCATGGCCACATTAATGGGACATAGTGGCTGGAATCCCAAGCCCACCTGAAAAGGGCTATGGCTAGTTGAGTTGTGGAGAGCCTAGTTATAGTTGTGCTGAACATAGGTGAGGCTCTCATCCCATGTGCGTGGTTGATTTGATTTGTACATGCGCAGAATGTGTATGATCATCCTGTTGACAACCTTTGTTTGGACATCAGTTTGAGGATGGAAGGATTTGGATTTAGTGAGTTTGGTTTCCAGCATCGACCAGTGTCTACTGAACCTGTTGTACTAGGTATCTGTTGTCCCAATCTGAGATGATAGATTGTGGGATCCTAAATTGTACTGACACTCGTTCAAAGAAGATTTTAGCAGTGGCTTCAGTTGTGATATTCTTCTTGCAGGCCGTCATAATGGCCATCTTCGAGAACCTATCGATGACCAAAACAACACAGTCATTTCCATGCTTAGTGGAAGGAAGGCCTGACATGTAATCCATGGAGATGGATTCCCAAGGTTGACTAGGGGTAGGCACCGGGGTATAGAGGCCTTGCTTCTTGATGGTCAGTTTGGCAATGGTGTAGGCAATGCATGATCTTATGTACTTCCCAAGATCCTGTCGAAGATTCGGCCAATAGAAATACTTCTACAGTACAACCACCATTTTCTCGACCCTAAAATGCCTAGCATCCTGACTATAGTGTGCTTCCCAAATCATCTTGGCACGCTTGCTTGAAGGAGCACAAAGGTGACCCAGGTGGCATAACATGGCATCCTAAAGGTGAAAATCTGGAACATGCTGACCCTCCAAGAGTGTCTAATTTGTGTGGCCGAATTCTAGGTCGCTTTGGTAGAGAAGTGGCCAATCAAAAGTCTTGTGCCCACAAGAGTTGAGAATGGTGTTTAATGCCATGATTGGTGGTTGACTGAGGGAATCTGAAACATTATTGGTGACACCCTTCTTATACTTGATATTAAAATGGAATTGTTGCAGGCATGTGGACCACTTCTAATGGTGATCATTCTGCAATTTCCCTTGGGTCTGTATGAATTGCAAGGGTCAGTGGTATGTGTGGATGATTGTTTACTTCAGCAAAACATAAATCTTCCATTGTCATTAGGTCTGTACAATGGAATACATCTCTTTGTCATAAGTGGGATAATTTCAGTCTATGTTTGAAAGTGTCTCACTATGATATGCCACTGGATGCCCATGTAGAGTAAGGAATGCCCTATTGAAAATGGCAACAAGAAATGATAAAAATAGCATTTCTATAAATAGCATATTAGGTACCAGCGTTGGAAATAGCAACAAGGAATGATAAAATAGAAATGTTAAAAATAACATTGCTAATAGCATTTCGGGATGGATTCCAATTTTAGTTAGTCCCTGAACGAAAATTGAGAAGTAAAATTCGAATTTGATCTTAGCAGTTGTTTGTAAAATAATTAATTAATTCATCTTGAGTTAAGTAGTTGTAGGAAATGAAACATGAAGTGTATGTGAAGACATACAATAGTGTCTCCATTGATTGAGGAATTTATCCCTTAGTTAAGGAGATGAGGATGAGTTGTACTTTGAGTTATAATTAGTTAGTTCAGTTCACTGAGTTAAGTCAAGTTAGATTAGTTATAATAGTTTTTAGAATTAATTATGAGTTCAGTTAGTTAATGCTTGCATGCATGTGACTGCTACTCTCCAGATAATTGAATATTCTCTCATAAATAACTCATGCATGTCAGTTCAGTCAGAGACCCAGTTGAGATCAGAGGAAGGGATAGTGTACTATCAGTTGGAGGATTTTTCCTATATAGGAAACTCATCCATGCAGAACGAATTATCTCCTTCAGGATTGCGCAGTTACTATTGAGCCAAGTGAGTAGTGTGAGGTGGGAATTCACACAAGTGGAAGCATTGGACCCCAGGAAAAATTGTGCAAGGAAATAGGAGGCTTAAAGGACAAAAGAGAAGGTTTGTGAGAAGCCTTTGACTGTCTATGAGCAGTAGAGGGATTGTACTGAGAGCTAGATAGCTTCCGAGCTAAGGCTTTCTGTAATTCAAACATTATTTCCACTTGTATGATATTACAAAGATCGGGGTTTTAGGCCGAGTCTTTCCCCAGAGTATTCTTTTGTGTTCATGTGTGATTGCCTTCTCATTCTCAGTTATATGTGTTCTATTGATCTTGCTCATAATCGATTAAGCTTCCACAAAGTTTGTTGTAGAATTAGATCTTGTATTTTGCTTTAGTATATTGCCTAATATTCTGATCAACAGTGGGAAATTCTACATGGTATCAGAGCTAAATTTATTATAGCAAAGGTGATCAAAGTAGAGAATAGTATACGAAGAAGAGAATTCAAAGTAAAAAAAAATTGGGCCACGCATTTTCAGAGCAGATCTGAAAAATTTTGTGAAAATTTTTCAAAAACAAATACCAGAGGTAGATTCCTTGTGGAAAAAGACCCAAATTAAAAAAAAAAAAAAAAAATCGGCTGAATCGAAGTTCGGATGAGGGAGATATTGCTATTTAAAATTAGCTCTTTTTCGAGAAACTTTCATGAAAGTGGAAAAGATAAAACAGATTGGTGTGCTAGCCAAGAACTTCTATGCACTTAACGTACAAGATGCATGCAAAGCCTTGAGGAGCAAGGAAAAGGCTAGATACTTGGTGGTTGAGAGGTTGAGTAAATTACCTCTCAACAGGAAGCCATAGAAGAAGTCTCATACAATTGTGGAGGAGCCACAATTGGAGATCCAGCTTCAGGAAGTTGTGGAGCAGCCACAACTAGAGAAACTGAGAGGAGACCAAGTGTAGACACCCACTCATGAAGAGACCTCCAATATGGGGAAATTTCGATCCAAGTGGGTAGAGGGATCACATGCAGCCATACCTACAGGTGTGAGGTGGGGCGATGTGAAGTGATTGTCCCAAGAAGGTTGAAATAGGGGCAGGATCTTTGAGGTACCCAATCTCTTGGATCAAACCTTGCTACGGGAGCCCTGATGAGGAGTAGCAGGACTGAGTGAGTGGGTAGATATGGATGCAAATGGAGCGGCAGAAAGAGCTACAATGCAAGAATCCTAAGACAACGCAGAGCTAGAAGGCTGCAACAATGCAAGAGGCACAGGAGTGTTGCACCAGTGCAGGATGGCACAGAGAGGTGTGCAATGGTACGAGATGCAGGGAGTGTTGCAGCAGCGTAGAGGTCAGAGAGGGAGCACTTGTCAGCGGCAGAGGGAGCTTCAGCATCAAATTGTGTTTCTAGCCCAACAAGGAGGTCAGTTGGGAGATCAGTTACTTACTTCTCAGTAACTGAGTTGCAGTGCAGCATTGGGCAGCACGATGCAACATGATGAGAGGAGGTGCAGTATGGATGCAGTGTTTGGAGATAGGACCAGCAGCAGCACAAATGCAGCAGGAGGAATCGGTGTGATTGATGCAGTTAGAGATCAAAGTGATAGAGGATAGATCAGTCAGATACTAAAGAGAATAGAGGTGCAGATTTTTCAATCGACAGAGGCAATAATAGTTAGAGATTTTGATGACAGAGGAATCATTCTGATTCAAGTTGGATATTTTTGTGTTCTTAGAGTCACTGGAGCAACAAAACTTGATAGAAGTGTTGCATGCAAAACATTCCAAAGGTTCAGGATCAGGTTTGAGTTGAATGCCATTCTTATTGAGAGGGAGTGTTGAAAATGGCAACAAGAAATGCTAAAAATAGCATCTCAGGTACCAATGTTGGAAATAGCAACAAGGAATGATAAAATAGAAATGTTAAAAATAGCATTGCTACAAATAGCATTTCGGGATGGATTCCAATTTTAGTTAGTCCCTGAACTAAAATTGAGAAGTAAAATTCAAATTTGATCGTAGCAGCTGTTTGTAAAATAATTAATTAATTCATCTTGAGTTAATTAGTTGTAGGAAATCAAACATGAAGTCTATGTGAAAACATGCAACAGCTTCTCCATTGATTGAGGAATTTATCCCTTAGTTAAGGAGATGAGGATGAGTTGTCTTTGAGTTGTAATTAGTTAGCTCAATTAACTAAGTTAAGTCCAGTTAGATTAGTTCTAATAGTTTGTAGAATTAATTGTGAGTTCAGTTAGTTAATGCTTGCATGCATGTAACTACTGCTCTCCAGATAACTGAATATTCTCTTATAAATCACTCATGCATGTCAATTCAGTCAGAGGCCCAGTTGAGATCAGAGGAAGGGACAATGTACTAGGAGTTGGAGGATTTTTCTTATATAGGAAACTCATCCATGCAGAAGGAATTATCTCCTTCAGGATTGAGTAGTTACTACTGAGCCAAGTGATTAGTGTGAGGTGGGAATTCACACAAGTGGAAGCACTGGACCCAAAGAAAATCTGCACAAGGAAATAGGAGGCTTGGAGGACAGAGAAGAAGGATTTTGAGAAGCCTTTGATTGTCTATGAGCAGCAGAGGGATTGTACAGAGAGCTAGATAGCTTTCGAGCTAAGGCTTTGTGTAATCTGGACATTATTTCCACTTGTGTGATATTATAGATATCGGGGTTTTAGGTTGAGGCTTTTCCAAGAGTATTCTTCTATGTTCATGTGTGATTTCTTTCTCATTCTCAGTTATATGCATTCTATTTATCTTGCTCATATTCGATTAAGCTTCCACAAAGTTTGTCATAGAAGTAAATATTGTATTTTTCTTTAGTATACTGCATAATCTATTGATCTATAGTGAGAAATATGACATGCCCCAATAACATAGTCAGAGGCATTTGTCTTGACCTCAAATGGTTATTGCAAGTTTGGTAATCTGAGCACTGGTGCCGAGAAGAGGCAATATTTCAACTCTATGAATGCCTTCTTTTGAGATTCAGACCAAAAGAAATTTTCTTTCGCTCCTCCCTTTGTGACTTGACTCAAGGGCCAAGTGATATGAGAAAATTCCAACACGAACCCGCAGTAGAAGTTGGCAAGACCTAGAAAGTTGCAGAGCTCTGTCAAAGTGGTTGGAGATGGCCAAACCTGAATGACTTGGATCTTGGTTGGATCCACATGCACCCCCTGTTCATGAATAATGTATCCCAGATACTGAACCTAGGTCATGCCAAAAGTGCATTTCTCCAAATTGGCACATAACTTGTATTGCCGCAGTGTTTGGAGAATTTGTTGGGTGTGTTGGAGGTGCTCTTCCAAACTCTGGCTAAAGAACAAGATTCAGCCATGTATACCACTACAAATGAGTTGGTGAATGGTCACAAGATGTAATCCATTACCCTCATGAAGGTTGCAGGAGCATTCGTTAATCTGAAAGGGATAACCAACCATTCGAAAAGGCCCTCCTTGGCTTTGAAAGCAGTCTTCCACACATTGAAGGGTTCGATTGGTACCTGGTGATATCCTGACTTCAAATCGATCTTGCTAAAATATTTTTCCCCATTCAGTTGGTCTAGGAGGTCATCAATCTGTGGGATCGGGTACCTATTACGGACAATGATCTTGTTCAACACCTGATAGTCAATACAGAGTCTCCAGTTCCCATCCTTCTTCTGTACCAACACGATCAGACTCCCATAGGGTGATGAACTCGGAAGGATGTGATCTTTCTACAACAGCTCCTGAATCTACCACTTGATTTCATTTTTCTCCAAAATGGAGCACCGATAGATTGGTCCATTGGGCAACGGTGCACCTAGGTTTAGATCAATGGATTTTTTTACCTCATAGTGCAAAGGAACCCTTGTGGGGGAGGTGAAGATGTCCTCGTACTCCTCCACGACCTTGTCCATTTGTAGTTGTCATGTGGAGAGGCCCTGTTTGGAGGTCATGGCCATTGTCTTCTTCTTTCCTTGAGGGCGTATCATCCAGAAAACAAATTTCCCTATTTTGGAAATGAGCTTTCTGCATTGTTTTACAGTAACCAAAGAGATGGTGGTAGGCGGTGCTACCTTCGATATCATGTACAACTTATTTCCCAAAGTAACAATAACAACAAGGGGCCTTGAGTCATACACAACATGTTGCTTCCACAAGTATGGTTGTCCTAATAATACATCACAAAATTCAAGGGGAGAAATGTCACACAATACCTTATCTGTGAAGGGCTTGATGTTGTATGGAAGGCGACACTACTGGCTCATGCAAAGATCCTGTCCTTAGTGAAGCCACCCTATGGTGTACAGTTGTGGATGTGTTGTGGTCGCTAAGCCTAGCCGCTTCACGACCTCTGCTGAAATGAGGTTCTTTTTTCTCTCACTATTGACAATGGACTATAGTAGGGAGCCCTTTACCCACATCTGGGAGTGGAAGAGATGCTCCTCCTCCTCAATATCTTCGGGTTCCTCCTTCTGGATCTTCATGGTGGCAATGGTAGCATTGGGATCCGCATTGATAATTTGCTTCCCTTTGTCATTCTCCTTGTTGCGTTCTAACTCAGAGTCAGAACATGCACCTGATTCTGAAACCTTTAGCTCAGCCACTAGTGACTGCTTGGCTTGACACTCGCTTGTGTTGTGAGTGGAGCTCTTATGGTACTCACACCACTTTCTGTGTCTTTTTTCGGCTTCGCGGCACTATTCTTTTCTTGTAGCTTTGGCGAATTGTCTTGGGCCACCTCGCCTTGGCTTTGTCCTTTGTTCTATGGTTTGGGGGCACCTTTCCCATGCTTCAAAGTAACCGATCCAAAGTCTCGCTTCTTCCATTTAAACTTTTGCTTGACCTTGACATCTTATCTGTATGCCATGCTGAGTGAGGAGATGTTCAGAAATTCTATTTCTTCCTGGATGTACTTGTGCAGGAAACCGAAATATTTGAGTATCAAATGCTACTTCAAGTCCTTGATACCCAACTTTGTGCGAAGAGTATGGAAAATATTGGTAATGTCATGTCTTGGTCCCTTCCCTGTCGCAGCATGGTCCACTTTATGTATTGATCCTCATAGCTTCCGACAGGGTAGTACTGCTCCTTGATGGCATCCTGGAATGAATTCCAAGTGGGTGCGGCTGAAAATAGTGAGCCTGTACTTTCATCCTTCTACTCGCAGTAGGTTTCCCACTAATCCTTGACATGGGGGGCTACTTTGAGAAGAGCGAAAATAATATTTTCCCGACTGGAAAAATCATGAACAAAAAAATAACCCTCTAGCAGATTTAACCATTTATCGACGGCATCTACATCTATATAACCCTCAAATATGGGGATTTCAAGATTAACTTGTACCTTAAACTGTGTGGTGTTTCCAAAGTAGTTATTGGAATCCGATGCGTCACCCCTAGGTAGCCACTGAAGGATCTGGGCAAAGTTATCCATCATCGCCTTCCTTTGTCGCTTGAGAGCTTCTTTGAGCAAGTTTTTGATAGGATCTCCTGCCCCCTCATCTTTCTTTTCATCCGCCATGGGAGACCATTGGGATTTGTGAGGTTGGTCTCGCAAAGGTTCGTCCAATTCAAGCCCTAACTCCTTATATCCCGACCTTGTTGGGGACATGAAAAGAAAAATAGAGAAAAAACAGACCGCTCTAATACCACTAATCTAGATTTAAACAAGAATCCAACAAATTATAGAGATAACCATAAACGTAGATATGCAACAGAAATAATACTTCATTTCATTACTCTAAAATATTGAAATATGTTTACAAACATAAATGGAAATAAACCAGCTAGGGTGATGGTAGATTATCTCTGAGAAGGGTTGTGGTGGCTACATGCCTCTGAAATATGTTACAACGAGGCTTGAAGGCCTATTTATTGTTGAGAAACAACGGGAAACCCTAAACATCCAAAAATCTAACACTAGAAGATGAAACGCCAAACTGTGGGCCTTGTTTGGGTAAATTGGTACATCAACTTCCTGGGGTCGTAACTTTGGTATACAATCTTCATTTGATGAGCACAATATCTCGTTTCTTAGAAAATTATATATTACAGAGAAATGGAACACATAAAATATTGTAGAAATATAAACACATAAAACACATAAAACAAGAGAGACACAGATATACATGGTTAACCCAGTTTGGGCTACGTCCACAGAGAAACAACCAGTCCTTCAATTTATATTATCCAACAAACTCAAGAGATACAACCTACAACATATCCACTATAATTCCCTCTTCTCTCTCAATCTCCTCTCTCTTCCTCACTTAGAATATAGATCCACATAGACGCAATACAATCCCCTCATATATAGCAAGGGGTTACCTTCTAGGGTAAAAAACCCTAAATTAAACATAACTTCTACCGTCAGATCTCCGCCTAGTGAATGGCCCAAATTGAATACAAAATTACAACATTTTACAAGGAAATTTTACATCTATTCTTAGCTTCGGGAGTGCTGGCCCCAATCCCCACGTCAGGGGGGGTCTCCCTAAACGTCGCAGCCGCCCCCTTGTGTACCCTCCTCCTGTAGTGAATATTTTATGGGCAATGTTGCCACCCCATTTCGAACTAGATTCCACTATAGCGATATCTTTGAATACAAAAGATAATTAGGCTCCACACCCAACAATCTCCCACGTAGAGACTGATTATGTCAACTCCACCGCTGCTTCATTTGCTGGACAATGGCTCCACTTTAGACCTAGTTGTTTCTCATATTCTTCATCATACTTGAAGACCAATTGAAACTGAGAAAATTCTTAGTTTCTCCCTGGTTACAACTTTTGTTAACCTATCTACAAGATTTTGGTTGGTGTGTATCTTTTCTAGCGTCAACTGTCCATCTTCCAACATTGACCGTATGAAATGGTACTTGAGCTGTATATGTTTAGTCTTGGAATGAAATGCAGAGGTTTTCTCAAGATGTATGGCACTCTGGTTGTCACTGTATAACCTACCCAACTCCTAGTTCTTACCCAATTCATCCATAAACCTTTGTAACCAAATCATTTCTTTACTTGCCTCTGTAGCAGCAACATACTCTACTTTTGTTGTTGAGAGTGCAACAACACTTTGCAGTTTTGAGACCCAACTGACAGCCCTTCCACCTATAGTAAACACATACCCTGTTGTGCTCCTCCTGTTATCTCTATCACCCCCCATATCTGCATCAACATATCCCTGTAGAGAAATGTTTGAACCACCAAAGCATAATGCTTGATTTGTGGTACCTCTCAAATACCTGAGGATCCAGTTCACTGCCATCCAATGTTCTTTTCCTAGATTGTTCATGTACCTTCTTACAACTCCCACTTCATGTGCAATATCAGGCCTTGTGTAGACCATTGCATACATTAAGCTTCCAACTGCTGATGCATATGGAACTTTAGACATATGAGCCATTTCTTCCTGAGTCTTGGGACACTCCTCCTTACTTAACTTGAAATGGCTAGCCAATGGTATACTAATTGGTTTTGCATTCTGCATATTAAACCTTTTCAATACATTTTCTATGTACTCACTTTGAGACAATGTTAATTTGTGATTCTTCTTGTCTCTAGTTATTCTCATACCAAAGATTTGTTTTGCAGCACCCAAATCCTTCATTGCAAATGAGGTTTCTAATTTTCTTTTGAAGAAATTTATTTCCTGCATGTTAGAACTTGCAACAAGCATGTCATCTACATACAATAACAATATAATATAACCGCCATCATTTTTCCTTTTGAGGTAAACACAATGATCAGAGTGACATCTAGTATAACCTTATTCAGACATAAACCTGTCAAATTTTAGATACCACTACCTTAGAGCCTATTTTAAGCCATACAAGCTCTTCTTCAACCTGCACACTAGTTTCTTCTTCCCTTTTATCTCATATCCTTGTGGCTGCTGCATATATATCTCTTCCTCCAAATCTCCATGGAGAAAGGTTGTCTTTACATCTAACTGCTCAAGATGCAAATCTTCAACTACTACTAGACTTAAAATAGTTATGATTGAAGTCATTTTAACAACAGGAGAAAATATCTCATCAAAATCTATACCCTTTTTCTGTGCAGACCCTTTCACCACAAGTCTAGCTTTATACCTTTTCCTACCTCCATCCTCTTCCTTCAACTTGTAAACCCATTTATTCTGCAATGTTGTCTTACTTGTAGGAAACCTGACTAAGTCCCAAGTCTGGTTATGTGCTAAGGGGTCCATCTCTTCTTTCATGGCTTGCTCCCACTTCTTCTTGGTTTCTACCTTTACTGCTTCTTCATAACATTTCGGTTCACCAGAATCAGTCAATAATACATAATATAATGAAGGAGAGTATCGTTCAAGAGGTCTACTTATCCTGGTAGATCTTCTAACACCACCTTCAGGTGTTTGAGGTGCTTGTTTCTATTGTGGTTGTTGTTCTGAATGCTGATCATTATGATTTTCAAGCACCATTAGTTTTTCTGTGATCTCGTCAAGCACTGTGTATTTTCTGTTTTTTTTTTTTTTCCTGCAATTGATCCTTATACAAAACCTTTTCATTGAGTATGACATCTATGCTCCTAATGATTTTGTGTTTTTCATAATCATAAAAGCGATAACCAAAATCATTAACACCATATCCAATGAAGGTACATTTCTTTGATTTTGCCTCAAGCTTTGTTCTATTTTCTTTATTGATGTGGACAAAGGCTTCAAAACCAAAAGTCTTTAAAAAAGATTAGTTTACCTTTTTACCTATCCATGCCTCCTCTGGAATACCACCATCCGAGGAACTTGAAGGCCCTCTATTTATTAGATAAACAACAGTATCTACAACATCTACCCAAAGTTGTAAAGGAAATCGTGCATGTAATCTCATGCACCTTGCATTCTCCATGATTGTCCCCTTCATCCTTTCTAACACACCATTTTCTTTTGGTGTTCCTCGAACTGTCTTCTCTCTGTGAATTCCATTCTCAGGACAATACCTATCAAACTCTTTGATGCAATATTCACGTCCATTATCTGATCTGAGACACTTCAACCTTTTTCCTATCTCATTTTCAACTAAAGCTTTCCATTAATTGAAAGTATCAAATACATCAGATTTATTTTGAATATAATAAATTCAGGTTTTTCTGGTTGTATAAACACAATTCTCACATAATTTTAAATCAACATGCTTCAAACTTGGCAAAAAATTTCTTGAGTGAAGAATCTGCATCCCCTTCTCACTCATGTGTCTAAGCTTATGATGCGACAATGTCATATCTTCTCCTATAGAGGTTCAAGCATTAACATAATTAGAAATATCATTGCATAAATACAATGTACTAACCTTTTCTCCTTTTTCTATTACCAGGGATCCTTTTATGACCTTCCAGGTTTTATCTGTAAAAGTAGTCACACAGCCTTCACCTCCCAACTACCCTATTGAAATCAAATTTTTCTTCAGATCCCTTACCTCCATTAATAGCCATTAATTTCCATTATGTTGTTTTATGAAAATTGTACCCATTCCAATGATTTTATAGGGTTTATCATCACCTAATCGAACTTGTCCAAAATCTCCTTGAACATAATCATGAAAATGTTTCCTATCAGATGTGGCATGGAATGAGGCCCCTGAATCTACCACCTAGGCATCAATAATATTTCCTAAAGAAAGGATCAAAGCATCTTGCAACACTTCACCTGTCACATTCGTTTCATGATTGTTTTCTTGCTGTTGTCTCCTTCTTTTCCCTTTCGAGACTTGCAGTCTTTCTTTAGGTGTCCTTTCATCCCACATTTCTAGCACACTATCCCTGATTTGGACTTGGATCTACCTTTTCCTGACTTACTGCGATATCTTGAGCTCTTTCCTCTTTCCATTTTTCTTCCCCTAGTTTCTGAGTCAAAGCATTACTTGATGTCTCACCGGAGCTTTTCCGTCACATTTCCTTGCTAAGGATTGCACCGACAACATCATCAAACTTTAAAGTACTAGATCCAGAGACAGAGTTACTAATGGCCATAA
>APFE030414321.1:1044-22333 GCA_000404065.3 Pinus taeda
GGATTTACAATTTTACCTTTTTACTGCTGTGTGAAACAATTCATGGTTTTTTTTATACAAACCTCCTCTGGTTTTCTTCTTTCACCTCTCGGCCTTCTCCTGCACTGCTGTGCGTTTTTACATTACTTACTTCCCCTGGTCTTCATTCGCTGCTGCGAACCCCAGTTCTTCTCCTCCCCGTGTGCAATACTAAAATTAGGAGTCAACTCTCATACTAAAAGACATGACATACCATTCATATGCAATTTTAATAAAAGTTACATACCCCCATACTTCCGTATAAAATAGATATTACACGCCGTAAAAACATTAAATACATTACCTAAAAACTATGTCATTTCATTAATCATAGGGTATGGACAATGGTATTACTCCACGCTGCATTTAATTTTAGCAGGCCCCATATGCACCTTGGAGAATTAAACGGCGGAGAACCTTCCTTGCAATCGAACGGCGGAGGATGGAGAACCAGATCGGACGAGTATCGGGTGCCCAGTTTTGACCGACATTTATCGTCCGATAAATGTCAGAGGGTGATGTCACCCCAATCCACGTGTCTGCTCCAAATCTTATCGGAGTGCCTTAGTACGGAAACTACCTTTAACAAAAAGCGGTGCGATATGGTTTCTGGTGGTTTATGGTATTGAAATAGTGGTTTTGGGGGTTGGACGGCAGCGTTGAAATTATATTTTCAACAGTTCACCCTGTTATAAAACCTCAGGCCGCCAAACTCTACTAGCTAATACACTAAAACCTTAGAGCCGAACTCTACTCTAAAACCATAGAGACGAACTCTACTTACCTAAGGGTTACGAAACTAATAATAAACCTACAAATTAGATGATGAGATATGAGGTCCGCGACCCATTCCATTTCTGTAGTGTACACGATTTTTCACTGTGAGGGCGTGTTCCTTTCTTGCCCTGATGTTGAGCCGTGTAGCCTTGTAAAATCCATGGCTACAAGCTTCTCTCCTTGTTGTTTCTCGCCATCTTTGTAGCAACTCCACCAGGTTCATCTTCCCACCATAGATCTCTCCTCGCCTGCCATGGTCGTAGGTATCAATTATGCGTTCATACCAAATAAAATCACATTCAGGTATCAATTGTAGTATAGGATGAGATCGATCAAAAGATTAAGAATGTGCATACCTAGCCTCCGCTAGCCATTCTACGGTTCTCTGGCAGATTTTTGATGGATGGTTAGTTGCGTAAACCAACAAATCGATGGAATTTTATTTGTAACGTCAACATAGCATTTTGTAACATAAGGGATTACTTTATTAAGTTGGATTTTTTTTCAGATATGTTGACTTAATGAATGGGTCGAAGACGATAAGCGAGAATAAGAGATAAATTAACTAGATTGAAAATACTAAAATTCCATTATCTAATTAACATTTGAAAATCACCAATATATAAACCAATTTTTTATTTATCAAAATTTGGACCATTTCTCGATTTGTGTGTCGTGTGTCATCCTCACTCAACGACCATGCTAATCTTCCATACTATTTTTTTTATCGTTCCAATTTTATTAAATGTCTCGAAAAAAATATATATATATCAAAAAATTATATACACTAAAAATCCGTTATCTAAATAAAAGTTGAGAAGACTAATGGTCTTGCCATTGCACTTCAGCCCTTTGTTGATAAGCAACTAAACAATGACTAATAATCAATAATGATCAAACAATTAAAATAAACAGTTATAATGAAGAAAAAGAAAAGAAATATTAAAAAAAAGGAAATATTTTAAAATATTATAGGACATTGAAAACCATAAAAAACAAAAAATAAAGAGAGAATTTTGTTGGAAAATGTGTAAACAATTCAAATAAATAATTATGATAGAGAAAAAGGAATATTAAAAAAATAAATATTTGACATTGAAAATGGAACTTTTATATGAGAAAAATTGCAAAATTAAGTTTTTTATATAATAAAATAGTACATCCATATTAACAGTGGATGATTAACGCTGATAGTAATCATGATCTAAATAATCATAATTTATTTGTTAATGAGGGATACCTTGAATGGAGAATGGAGGTTGGTGGATGAGGGGTATAGGGATTGGTGAGTGGATTGCGGAAGACCTTCATAACAAATAAATTATAGAGGACCTTCGTAACAAGTAGATGATGGATCCCATAATCGGAGGTAGACAAGTGGATGAGGGATGTCATGGTTGGATATACTGATTGCAAATAAAACGACTCCCACACCGCTCAAATCAACTGATGTTGTTGCAAATGTTTGATAAAAAGGAGTGTGCATTCAAAGAAGAAATTTTAGATCTGAAAATTTAGTTATAGAAAGAAAGAAAAATTGAAAGTGAAATGAGGAAGCAATACAAGCAATTGGAGGATGAGTTCCAAAAATTGAAGGGTGAAGCAATTTTTGCAAGAGAAGAATTGGAGAGGTTTATAGATAGTGCTCAAGCATAAACAAGAAAATAAAAAAGTATTGGAGCAACTAGTGGCAACAAAAAAATGGAGAATCAATAACAAAATCACTAGCCATGCATGAAGCTGAAAAATAAGAGGAGAACAAAGAAGAATAATAGAATTGGAAAGTGTTATAACTATGGAATTCATGGACACATAACAACAATTTGCATAAATGGAGAGATTAATCTCTCATCAAAAGGAGTAGCCAAAGGAGAAGTTACATCAAGCTTGCATGCAAAGAAGATATTCATCTGTCACGTATAATAATCCTTTTTATGGTTATTGTTTCTCATGGAATGATTTTAGCCATAGGGCTATTGATTGCAGGGAACATGCAAGGAATAAAAATTAGATCAACATAAGATATCAAGCTATTCCTTAGTTCCTTGGTCACATTAGATGTTTTGTGTGTGACAATATTGGTCGTAAGGCCAGGGATTGCAAATTGCCTATGTGTTACAGGAGATCGAACCAGAGAGAGAAGAATATGAAAGCCCAACCACACAAGAAGAAGAAGGATAAAAAAATAAAAGTATGGAGGAGAAAACAAAAACAAGGAACTCCCACAAAAAATTGAGGCTTGCTTGGTCTCCAAGGGAACATATGGTTGCATCATGAGTTGCATGCAAATCCTTAATTATGCAGCCATATCGGAAAATGCTAACGAAGACAAATGCAGATGATTTGAAGATCAATTTTTTTTCCTAATCTATTTCTATTCTAATTTATTTATCAATTGGATAATCTATGTTGTTACTAATGATTTTTGGAGCAACTGCATGTTGTGGTGTGATGGAGGTTTACATATTCAGGGGGAGAATTGTTGCTTATTAATAAAGTTGCAGATGGTGTCATTATGTTCCTATGCAGTGCATATATTTGACATTGATTTGATGTAGGGAAGAATTTTGTTGCTAATGTCATATAACTTCAAAATCATATGGTTTGCATGACATAGTTGGTATTTTGATTATGATCATACTGCTAGATCATATTTATGTCATGTATTGTCATGTCTATGTAGCTGCCATGGATATCATATGATATGATACATCTAGAGTATATGTATAATTGCTTATGTCTTCTACTTCTAGATGCATGATACATGTTGCTGTTGGCTTGTATTTGGATGGTTGAGTGATGACGATTTACATTGCTGCTCATGATGTTTCATATGATGGATGTTGTGGTTTGGATTTTTCTCTCATTGGGAGAGAGAGTGAGTTGATGGCTTAAGGTTGAGGATATAATAATTTAATGTTGTTGCTGCAGTGATTAGTTCTTTGATTTTGCTATTTGAATGCATTGCATATTGGCCATATCTTGATGTTGTTAGAGATATTACTTGTATTAGCTCATATGCAGATAGTTGCTTGTTCACTTGCTGCTCATATGTGGAGTATACATGTTTTTTTACTCACTGATTTACTACTTATACCTCATTGATGATGTTTCTCACATATGATGAGGAGATGACGAGTTTAGTGCTACTTATGGTGCTACATTGCTAGATATTATGATATTGTTGCTACTGCTAGTATTGATGTGCTTCTCGTGATTTGAGTTGATGATATTTTATATTGATGATTGATGAGCCTCATGATGATGTGGATATATTTGCTGCTGCTAGTATGATGCTATATTGCCGCCAACAAGGGATTTTTGTTGATGATCAACATATGGATCATGGTGGATGCTAGTGGTTATCATAATTTTGCTGCATGATCTTCATTGTTGTGAAGGTGATGACCAAGATGTTGAGTGGCCATGCACTAGCACTTGGTGTGGATAGTGCTCCTATTATTGTTGCCACATATGGAGAGGTTATTTCATAGATCATGGAGGCATTGTATGCATATGCCATGGATTGCATTATCATTGTTGTTGTTATATGGAGTATATATTGATGCTCATTGTTGCCATGAACTCATGTTATTTTATATTTTGGGCATTTATATATGAGTTCACATTTATTTGCATATGTAAAATCCATGTATTTTCATTGTTTCATATTTTGGGCACATTTCTCATGGAGAGACCCATTGTGTCTAGTATATCCTGTAATTAGCTATGTATGGGTCAATGTAAGTCAAACTAATGTATTATGTTGCATATCATTGATGTAGCACCACTACATTAGGTTCATAATGTAAACTCAGGTCCATAGAGTCATGGTTGGTGATAGGTGTAGAGAAGTCATATGTCAGTCCTATGTACTTGCTCCATGAAGCATTATATTGTATTGCAATGCATTGTATATCATGTCCAAAGTCAGTTAGAGTCATGGCCCATGAGTAGTATTGTCTCGCACTTAGCAAGGAGGCTCATTACAATAGACAAAGTGTTTATTGCAACTCCATTACATGCTTAGGGGAAGCATGTTCAGTTTTAGAGATGGCATTGGTTAGAGACATGTTGGCAATTGCGTTTCTTGGTCTACATCATCCTTGTATCAACATGGTGTTATGTATGACAAGGGGAGTCCTTCTCTCATCCAAAGCATTATTTCCATTGTTATTCAATGTTGGTATGGACCTTTGCCATTGATGTCAAAGGGGGAGAGAATTTGGATGGATAGTGGCAACTTCAATATATCAAGATCAACCTCACATGTTGTTGAGGTTGACATCCATGCCAAAGGGGGAGTTTGTTGGCATTGATGTCAATATGTTCATGGTTATTCTTGTCATGTGCATGTGTGATGGATGTTTGGTGATGGTCCTATTTTTTGGCATTAATGTCAACTTAGTTATGGCATGACTTAGTGGAGGAGCTGGATTCTACATATGTTGAGTTGATTGGAGATGCTGTTGTTGTAGGTGGTTACAATGCTTCTATAGTTGTTGCATATGTCTCTATATGTCTTGGAGACATTAGATATGCTGCTACATGTATTGAGTTGTGGCTGCTTGTGTTGGATATGCCTCTATCAATGTTGGAAGTAGTTGGATGATATGATGTTGTTGCTGCAGGAGTTGGAGATTCTACTACAGGTGCGAGAGGTGTTTTAGAGATGTGGTTGTTGGTTAAGGAGATGGAGGTTGGTATTGGTGCTGAGATTAGCAGGGTAGGTCTTGCATGTCAATGACTTACTCTTGGCCTATGTCATCACTTGTAAACCTATTATATAGGCTTGGAGGAGTTTTCAGGAGCTGAAGAAGACATTCCGTCAGTTGGCAGAGGTTCTAGATTGAATTTCTAGTGTTTTGCTTCATCCTTTGCCCCAGTTGCTCCCTTACAGGTTCATCAGAGTGAATTAAAAGCTCCAGTTTCTAGGAGGTAGGTCCATGCGAGTGACCAAAATATCCAATTGAAATAAGGTAGGATTGTTCGTGTGAACAAGCCATTTATCTAGTTCTCTTCATGTTTCTCGCGTTATTGAGCTAATTTTTGTATCATGTTGAAATTCTTGATTGGAACTTTTCGGTTTATGGCCGGAAAAGTTTATGGGACCTCTATAAGTTAATCAAAGTTGAAAATATCAAAAGACAAGTGGAGTTAGTGGTTTGATAGAGTCAATGAGTTGAATCCAGATCAAATCAAGCATATGAACAGAGTTGTGAAGCCCAATAGTTCTTTGTAATTATTGAGTTACGCATTTGAGTTCATCCATATATTGGAGGAATCTCAATGATAGTTTGGTTAGATGAGTGATGTATTGAGTGAGTGTGTGTTTGGAGGATTGTATGCAAGTTGTGTGAGGATTGTATTGCAAAATTTCTGAAACAATTTGGAGGTGGTGCAATAGTTTGTTGAAGTATGTTTCAGCCATGATATTTGTGTAGTGAGTGAGAAGATGAAGTGTTGATTGGAGTACTATTTGAAGATACTGTATTCTTGCTTGTGGTGTAGTTGGAGTTTGGAGTTTTGATTCAAATTTTGTTTGTGCTTTGACGCTATGTTTCTGTAGTGCTCATGTTGAGTAGTTCTCAGTTTTAGTCTGAAATATTTTGAAACGAGAACCACATAGAGGAGAAGAGTCGGAGGAATCACGCGAAATAAATATAAGTGAGCATATTTCTCAACCCAATGGTGGTTGGATAGTTCGACAAAAACTGGACGAGGCTCGTTGGTCATGGTAGCTTCCAGCAGATCAAAGTCTGTAGAGTCAATTGATAATTCAAGATTAACCGGGCGAGGATCATTGATTGTGGTGGCCTTTAGTGGATGATAGTCCGTAGATCCACCTGAGGAACAATATCCATTTGATAGTAGCCATATTTTTTACTCTATGTAAAAAATTGTTTGACATAATAGAATTTGAGCAGTGCAACAACAATGGGTGGTTTTTAGGGGGTTTTCAACCAGAAATATCTATGTCCTTTGTGTTGATTGTTTCATGGTTTCTGGTTTATGTTTGATGCTCTAATATCTAATTATGTGTTTTAGTCAATGCATGCTTAAAGAATAATTACTTGGAGAAAAAGTAATACAGTGCTCACACTACTGATTCACCCCCCTCTAAGTAGTGATCTAGTTTCCAACAACCGTCACATGCCTTCATAATATTTTTGACATTGTAGATGTCATCATAATTTTTCCAAGACACATCAACTTTTCTCATCAAGTTAAGGATGTCAATGTAGTCATCCTTGATTTGTTTTAACAATAAGGCTTGCATAATTTCATCCTCCAAATGACTTTATCTATATTGTTGCATATTGTAGTTAAAATGTACTACATAATATTATGGGATTTCTTATTCTTTCTATGTCATTATGAATATTTATTCTTTTAGGTCTACGTCCATTGCAATAATCTTGATACTTTTAAGGAATGTATTTTTCATTTCTACCTAATCATTAATGTTGTTTCCACCAAGCCCCCTAAGCCATCATAGTGTAGCATCGTTTAAGGTGGAAGGAAGGAGTTTCAATTTCTATAGATCCGAAATGTAATCATAGCTTTTGCAAAAGAAATCAAACTTAAAGAGGAATGTATTAGGGTCCTCACTGGTTAAGCCACAAAAATTTGGTAGGGTATAGGGAGTAACATTTTTCATTTTGTTTACTTTAAGGTGGTAGTATTGTCTTTTATATGTTGGTTGAATTCCTATGTGATTCCCATCAAAATATTGTGACCTTAGTGTACTAGAAGTGATAGTGGATTTCTTTGTCCTTGATACTAAAAGTCTAATTATTCCTTTGATTCAGTATTTATACTTTCTTTAGGGACTACAATCTTAGCTTGCAATGAAGATGTAGCATATGTAAGAATAAACGGTTGCAGCCTTTATGCGATGGAATCCCCACATTTGGACAAAAAGTTGGATATAGGCATTTGATAATTCTGTTTGTTGATCCCTTCTTCTTTCATCGATTTTCCTCCACTGTTTGTTCTTGGGATTTTTCCATTTAATTACTAAAGTGTCCTTTCAAATACCTATTTATTCTCATTATTCAAAAAAAACATTCTACTTCTATTTTACGCTACCTAAATTCGTTAGAATATGAGAAAATAGAAGGTCACCATAGAATCTCCAAGGTGAATAAACAAGTTCTTACCTCTCGTCTTACTACTTATATTTTCCATTGTTTTGAGGCACACTTACTGAACATTAAAATACATAGGATGAAACACCTTGTGTAAAAATAAACACCTTGGTTGAAAACCTTACTTGGATGAAAAGAAACAAGCCGAAAATGAACACACAGGGTTAAGAAATAAAAACACTATCGGAAACAATATAGTATAGGAAAACAAAATTTTTAACAAATTATTTTATGGAAGTAAGTGGAAATGAAATTAACTTGCTTGAAACAAAGAGATAACTAAAGTCTATTGATCAAATGAAAATACTATATTGTTTTAATCCTAATTGTTGCTCAAAACAAAATGATTGTAGAAGGAAATGACTCTTTGGAAGGACAAAAAAATAATTAAGAAGTGACCTCGCCAATATGTATTTGAAGACTCTCAAACTGTAATTAGGTAAACAATGGAATTGGAGTAGAGCATAACCAAACAAACTAGATTTGGAGTCTTATCTCAAACTTTTACAACCTTAATATAATCAACAAAAAATGTGATGTACCATTTAGGAAAGACTGGAACCATAAAAAAGAGCATATTATCATATACAAAAACAAGTCAGTGGATTGTTGTAACATAATTCTCAATTCTTGAAATTGCAATAGTGAGTTAATACTAAATTGCACACAAAACCCAAAAGATAAAAATTAATCATAAAATAACTAAATCCAAGTATAAAAATAACTAGCTAACGAAGGGGCCCTATCTCCTTAGATGAGGTAATGAGACAAACAAGCAATAGCTACTCTATTTTAAGTCTTCATTCACGATGAAAAAAAAAATTTAAAAACTCAAACAACTATTTATTGAATAGTAAATGATTCATAATGTAACAAAATTACAAGATAAAACCACCCTTTTCTCTAGTGGAGTGGGATATTTATGCAATTTTGAAATGGTTTTTCTTTAGCAAAGAATGTTAGGGGCAACCATGAGAATCTACACCTTTTAGGATATCTATAACTTCTCGACATAAATAGGCTCCCATTCCCAATAGTTGGCCTAAAATATAATGAAGTTACAATTCATTATGAGGAATCAACCTCATCTATTCAATCAATGATAATAATGAAAAAACATCATACTCAATACATCATGGTGGTTATAGCTAGCAAATGCCTACATAAAGGTATAGTTGTCTCCATTGACTCGTTCTAAAAAATAAGGGTCCCTATTCATGCAATTGTCCTTTATCAAACAATAAAATCATGTCATTCAAGCAATACCATTATCCTTAGCATGGGCGCATCAATAAGCAATATCGATGTAAGAGCAATGGTGCCATTAATGTAACAACAACAACACCCCATATGTGTAATAATATTGGTGACCATCACTATAACAACATCAATGATCATCAATGTAATAGCAACAATTTACTATTAGTGTAACAACGATCATATTTAGAAATGTAACAACAATAATATTAATCTAACAAAAATGGTAGCAGTGTAACAACAACAAGATGCATCTGTGTACAATGGTAGTGTACTAACACTATAGAAATAATGGTATCTAGTGCCTCGCACATTCCATCCTAGGGTAGTGTCTCGTGAACTTGTTTTTGAGTGAGCATAAATGGTTAATTTCCTCTTAATTTCACTAGCATAATGCACTAAAATGAGGTAAATCATAGGGGAGAATACCTTGGACAAAATGCATCGTTATAACTAAATTTAAGCTTACTAAGTAAATCAAAAGGTATGGAAAAATGGTCAAAGAGGAAAATTATGGTTGTGGAAAATATGGCATTTCAAGAACCCATCAATAGTCCTCATATGTCTATCTCCCCTTCCATGAGTAACAGGGGCTAATGTTGCATCCATTCATGCCATGGTGGTCAAACCCCATAAGTTAACTTCCAAATGAGATAAATTTTACATATGAATATGATTGATGTGATTCTTGCATTGTTAGAAAGGTATCTAGGGGAAGAATAGTGTCATGTGGTACATGCTTAAGTGAGAAAGTTTAACAACCAAAAAATATCAGTTAGGGCCACATAAAGTTTCAAACCCTAATTCTCCAAACTTGTTCTTGTTGATAAAATTGTTTTCACAAGCTAATTCCTCCAAATTTTCTGCTTTAAGAACATCAAGATAGATGAAAAATTAGATAATGATCTAATCAAGATCATTAATACCTATGGATTATTAGGCTACTAGAGAACCCTAAATCCATTTATTATGCTCTCTTATTCCCACTTCTATTTTGTTTACTCTACTATGGAACAAGATAAATCAAATAAAATGGAAACCCATCTGTTCAAAATGGCTCTATTTTAACATTGTCCAATAACCAACTAGGGGTTAGGTTTGACTCCTTTCACTCTCAACCAAAGTTACAACCTTGACCCTTCTAGAGTATTCTTCACAATCCACATGACACTAGCCCCCTTTTGTATGATTAATGGGTGTTGACATGTCATTTTCATAAACCATGGTAGTCAAACTATAAGATCAACTTCTAGGAGGAAAAAAATTCACATACAAACTATGTTGACATACTTCTTAGAACATTGGAAATTTCTCTTAGTTTTGAATAGTGCCAAGGGGTCTAGTGTTAGTTTTTTGTAGCATCAGATGGCGTTCTAGTATCGAAACTTTGTGGAGATACTAAAACACAGGATTTCTTCGAAACCTAGAAATCGTTTTTGGAAATTATACCTAGAGATAGCTCAATTAAATTAATTAACCATCAATTAAATTTTTCCTAAGTCTAACTTAGGAAAGTTAGTTAATTAATAGTAATTAATTGAGAAATGTGAGAATTCTCTAGAAACTCACACTGATCAACTTGGAGATGATCTCAACCATTGATTACATTTTAATCATGGTCGTTGGAGTCGCAACTAGAGATTCTAAGAGGAGGTCGATGGGTAGATGGAGAACACACTAGTTGTAGATACTCAGTGATCAAGGTAGTTTGATTTCTCAGTTGCAGGTGATTCAGTAGCGAGATTGAGTCAGTGTTCAAGTAGTAGGTGGCAAAGGGGTAGCATAGAGAATTTCTGAAAGAGTTTCCAGTTTTGAAAGAGGTAGAAGAGGAGGCCGAATGTTTTCTACTGGAATTTGTGTAGGGGCAACACAAAGCCTCAATTGAGCAGTTTGATTCAGCTAGGAGTGAGGTCAATTCAACTTCCAATGGGCAGGAAAATTTCCAAAAGGCGAAGAGGATCACTTCCAGAGGCAAAGATAGATAGACCATCATATTCAAAGGCAGATTCTAGCTAGTGCAAATAGGCCTGTGCAGAGGCAATGTAGAAGGGCCTGCGCAAGGGTTTGGATGACCATTTTTTGAGGCAGCTTATTGTAGGATTGACTGTGGAGGAGGGTAAACTCCCTCAATTTCCTTTTTCCACTATTTATCTTGGATAGAAACACCACTTTGGAATCATTTTATTGTACTCAAAATTTCTGTTGCTGCATAATGAAAAAAACCCTTAACTACTACAATGGTTTTCCCACATTAGATTTTTCTAGGGACATTTGTCCAAAAATAATGGTGTCAATTTTTATGTGTGTGCGATATCATTTCTTAGTTCCTATTTTTGCTCTGGAATATTTTTATGGTGAATAAATTACAGTGTGAATTATTCGTTGTTTGTCGTGGCAAATAGACTGCATAATAATTAACTAGTTAGAAAAATAATTTCTAGTTGTTGCATTTCAAGGAAATTTTCACATGGTATCAGAGTGTATTTGACAGACAGGATGCTCATAATCGAAGGAAGAGAATTTTATTTTTCAAAGGGAGCACTAGGATGAATTTTTTGGGGTTGTGCAGTGCCTATCTAGGCAGTGAAAATTGCTAGACAGGGTTCAATTTTTTAGTTGCAGGTGGCAAAAAAAATTGATTTGTCCAAGAAATGATTCTAGTAGTTGGAGGGAGAAACAACTCAATATTTCATAGAGATTACTCTTAGTCTAGGCATAGAGGGTTTGCAACAGTTTCTAAAGTAGATTTAGTGCCAGGTGGAAGAGAAAGTGCAGACACAAAGGGAATTTCCCTCAGGAGTTTCTAGGTTTAGAAATCCAAAATTTCCAGCTATAGTAGGCAGTCATGGTGAGAAATTTTTCTCTCCAAAAGGGAGTGTGAATAGCAATGCTAGCAGTCAAGCAAGTGAAAGAGGGAGATTTACATCCTAGGTCAAGTTTTTGTAGAGATGGCCACAGTTGGGCTTAGAGATCAGGATAGGTTGGATGGGGCATCCAATTATATTATCTGGAAGGCTAGGATGTGCTTCTTGCTAGATGAACATGGCCTAAATAACTTTGCAGAGAACGTAGTGGTAGAACCTACTGATGTAGATCATCTGAAAACCTTAAAGAAGAAGATGGAAAAGGCAAAGTATATGATCCTAGATGGAGGTCGAGACCATATAGTCCCACAAATATTAGGCAAAAACACAACCAAAGAGACGTGGAATGATATCTCAGGGTTATATCAGAATCCTTCCAAGAAATGAAATATGTTATTGAAGGAAAATCCGAGGAATTATAGGATGAAAAAGGGTGAAGGAATTAACCTCTTCCTCACCAGACTTCTGGATATCCAAGATGAGATTGCAATTGTAGGAGAGATGCCTCCCCCTACATAAATGGTAAAGTTGGTCCTCAACAGTGTCACGGAGGTTTGGGAGAATTTCTTCTAAGGCATTCTTGGATGAGATACATTGCATGGGTGGGACAAGATGTGGGATGATCTCACATAGTAGGAGATGAGGTGAGTTCTAGTAAAGAGATATATCAATGATAGTAGCAGAAAGTAATCAAAGGGTGTGAAGGAGGAAGAAAATGTGGCCCTTGTATCATAGGGGGAAGAAAAATGTCCCAATGAGGGACAAGGTTTGCAAGGAGAGAAGAATAAGAAGAAAGATCTATCCAAGATAAAGTACTTTGGGTGTGGCTAGATTGGACACTAGAATACTCAATGTCCTTAAAGGAAGAAGGACAAGAAGCGGGATCAGGAAGTAGCATCAACATAAATTGATAATCTTTTCTCCAAGCCAAAGGAATATTTTTCCATGTTTGTAGTTATATCTCCAAGAGTAATGTGGGGCGACGTAGAAATTTAGTCCCAAATTTACATAGAGATTTGGGGAGGGTCCATCGAAGTAAGCATCAGATGGTGTTTTATCCTTGGACCATTATCCTTACTATAGGGGCCCATAATATTAAGTGTAGGAGGATTAGAGTCATATGGTGTAGTGAATTCCAGAGTGACAATTGTAGACTATTTGTAGTCAGATGTTGAGGAGTGGAAAGTAGTATTGATAGCACTGCAGGAGGCATAATGCAAAATCAAAAGAAACATAGATTTCCTAGTAGACAATGCAAAGACTAGTAGCAGTCAGAGACTTAGGAGACAACTGCAACATAGAGACACAACTGATTCAATATTTTAGATGCTTCCCATTTGTAACAGTAGCAGAAACAATGAGAAGGATTGGTTGCAGTGCGGATGTAGAGTTGGAAACAATACAAGTTGTACAATGTAGAGTCAATAGTAGAAAAGATGCAACATTATTAGTTTTGTGCAGTAGTTGGTGGGCAGTGGCAAGTTTTCACAGTGGCCAGACATGAACAACATGTATGGAGGATGTTATGGAGACTAGAGAACACTTTCCTTACTAAGAGGGAGTGTTAGTTTTTTGTAGAATCAGATGATTTTCTAGTCTCGAAACTTTGTGGAGAAGATAAAATACATGAGTTCTCTAAACCCCAGAAATCATTTCTGGAAATTCCACTTCGAGATAGCTCAATTAAATTAACTGACCATCATTTAAATTTTCCTAAGTATAACTTAGGAAAACTGGTTAATTAATAGTAATTAAGTGAGAAAGGTGTGAATTCTCAAGAAACTCACATGGAGCACTTGGAGATGATCTCAAACATTGATTAATTTTTAATTGTGGTAATTAGAGTCTCAATTGGATATTATAAAAGGAGGTCAATGGGTAGATGGAGAACACACCAATTATATGTACTCAATGATTAAGGTAGTTCGATTTCCGAGGCGCGGGTGATTCCGCAGTGAGATCAAGCCAATGATTGAGTAGCAGGTGGTAGAGGGGAAACACAAAGAATTTATGAAGGATTTTACAGTTCTTGAAGAGGCAGAAGAGGTGGCCAATTTGTTTTTGCAAGAGTCTTCATAGGGGCAGCACAAAGCTTCAATTGATCATTTCGATTTAGCCAAGAGTGAGGTCGATTCAACTTCTAGTGGTTGGGAAAATTTCTAGAAGGCCAGGAGGATCACTTTCAGAGGCAGAGACTGGAAGGATGTCATCTTCACAGGAAAATTCTAGCTAGTGCATTTAGGCTCGCACAAAGGTAGTGCAGAAGGGCTTGCACAAGGGTTTGGATGCCCAGTTTTGAGATAGCTTGTTGTAGGATTTACTTTGGAAGAGGGTAAAATCCCTCAATTGATTTTTTCTAGTATTTATCTTGGATAGAAACACTAGTTTGGCATCATTTTATTGTACTCAAATTTTTTTTTGTTGCATAATAATGAAACCCTCAACCGTTGCACTGATTTTCCCACATTGGGTTTTTCTTGGGACATTTGTCCAAAAATAACGGTGTCAATTCTTATGTATGTGTGTTAGGATTTCTTAGTTCCTATTTTTTCTTATTTAGTATTTTTTGATGGTGATGAAATTACAGTGTGAATTATTCATTGTTTATCATAGCAAATAAATTGCATAATAATTAACTAGTTAGAAAAATAATTTCCAGTTGCTGCAGTTCAAGGAAAGTTTAACATCTAGCATAAGTGAGATTATATGAGCACCAAAAGACTTCTTTTAAAGCCTCAAAAATTATTCAAAAGATTTTAAACTCTAATTCTCCATACTTGGAACCACTGAAAAATGGCCTTGTAAGTTGATTCCTCCAAATTATCAAATATTATAAATATCCAATATGGATCGCCTTGCCCATGGTTCTTGGCTTGAATGACATCACTTACTTTCATATATGACCTTGTATACCCTCTAGATACTTTAGGAGCACATTCGGGCACTTGTGAGAGATACCAAATATGATGGCCATATTTATAAATGCAGTGGTGATCCAGATTTAAACAGGAACGCAACAAATTATAGAGATAACCATAAATACAGAGATGCAGCAGAAATAATACTTCATTTCATTAATGTGAAATAGAGAAATATGCTTACAAACATAAATGGAAATAAACTAGCCCGGGCGATGGTAGCTTATCTCTCAGAAGAGATGAGGTGGCTACATGCCTCTGAAATATGTTATAATGAGGCTCGAATGCCTATTTATTGTTGAGAAACAATGGAAAACCTTCAAAATTCAAAACCCTAACCCTAGGAGATGAAGCGTCAAACTATGGGCCTCGTTTGGGTAAATTGGTACATCAACTTCTCGGGGTCGTAAATTTGGCATATGATCTCCATTTGACGTGCATAATACCTCGTTAGAAATATCTATCTGAAGACTACAACTTTCGAAAACCATGTTGGTCATAGTTTTCCCAAAAAACTTCATCTAGGGCCTCGAAACAACTTCGGAAGTTCAGGACTCGAAAAACTGCCAAAAATAGTAAATTGTACTACAAATAAGGAAATTGAAAAAATGAAAGAAACAATGGTGGGGTCCAAGTGGAATAGGTTGGTGGCCACAATATCCACCTAGATCAAGTGGTTTACTCCTATACTCTCCACCCCTACTTCTACTTAAATTCTTTCCATGATATCCATTGGTCAACTACATACTTGATAGGGTAAAATTGAGACTTTATAAAGGCTTTGAAGTCCTCCCACTTAGTTACTAGGGGATCACCCTATAACCTACGTGTCTCTATATGGATTTCTCACCAAGTTAGGGATGTTATTCTAACTTCTCTCTATCATATGATATTTTTTATTCCTTATGTACATGGTGAATGCTAAAATACACTTATAATTGTTGCAACTAGTGATTCGATTTTAAGGCATAAATATGACACTAGTACTGATTTATGTTGACCTTTTTTTTCCATCTTGAATAGGGACTATAAAGGCTAAAAAATATCAAACTTGTTTTCACTTTCTCAGGTTCTTTCCCTGAATCCCTTTATGGGTCTTTATTGTCCTCGGATTTCCCCCCAGACCCAAAAACTTAGAATCTCCAAGTTCTCCAATTTCATTATTATTTGATAGAGTTTCCATAAGGAGGTTCATATTTTGGTTGATATCATGACCTACACTTCCAACGTTTCAAATCCTTCTACTTCCAGGTCAAGGTTATTGTTAATAGACTCATTGATCATGATATACTTCTGCACATTTCTACTTAAACCAATTCTTGGATCCCTTACAATTTCCTACAAAAGTCTAACAACTAAAATTTTTATGATACCAGTATGATCTGTATCCTACCATGGATATTCCACTAGTTAGTTCATCATAAGAAATTTGGTAAAATAAGCCAAAATATATTCTACCAAATATTAAATTCCTTTAGATTCTAGATTTGTTCATCACTAATTTTATGCTTATACATGAAATAGATAAATTCAAAAAATAGAGAATGGAAAATACAATCACTCACCATCCACAATGAACACAATATTTTCTTTGGGAAACCTTTACTGGATGCACTACTCCCTTTTCTTTATTACGAAAATAATGCAATTATAGGGGAGAATGAACTATTGATGGTGTTATCTAAGACTTATGTCCTGTTAGATTAGTACATATCACTAACCCCCTCTTTTATTATTTCTAACTTCCACTTCGAGTTTCTTTACTTTTCTATGGAACAAGAGATAACAACATATAATGGAGCCTGTATTCCTCCTAGTGGCTCATTACATAACATTTCTCGATAACCATCTATGGGTTAGATTTGATTCCCTCAAATCTCAAATAAAGTTACAATTTTGGAACTTCTAGATTATTCTTAAAAGTACCCACAGGCTAGCCCCACATGCATGAGTAATGGGGGTTGATGTGGAATCCACTCATACCATGGTGGTCAACATGGTAGGTCAATGTGCAGGAAGCATAACCTTTACATATGAACTAAGCTTTGTACCGTTGGAAAGGTCTTTGAGTGTAGAATAATGTCTTAGGGTCGCACACTTACGCAATAAATTTTTGACCCCAAGGAAACATCATTTAATGCCTCAAAATGGCTCCAAAAGGTTTCATATCGTAATTCTCCAAATTATGAACCATTGGTAAAATTGACCATCTAAGCTAATTACTCAAATTTTTCCACTCTAAAATCATTAAGATAGATGAAAAATAATATAATGACCTTACCTAGATCACCAAGCTAGCTAAATAAATGGAACTATATTATGGTTGGATGATGAAATATTATAGGTTGAATATGTAGGGGACAACCTAAAGGGGATTCCCTACTTGATGTTTGAAGAAACACACACATGCTTTAATAATCTAGTACAATCATTTGAAACATTAAAAAAGGTATATGAGTCTTAAGCATGCATTGATGAGTTATGTTCAAACACAAGAGAAACAACCGAGCCAAAGAGTATTGCAATCTCCATCTTTGCTTGATCCAAGCACCCATAAACAAGAAGGTTAATCCAAGGTACACTTTCCTCTGTGCCAAACCCCTAAAATACAGCTGCTAAAGCTAATAGGGGAAGGCCCTTGATATTAAGGAAAATATGATTCCTCAAATTTGGCACAAGGAAGAAAGTATAATGCAACTGATAGGGAATAAAACCAAAATATGGATGGGAAGGTACTAAGAGGTGGACTCAAGATCTATTTTGTTTAGAGAATGAATGCAAGGTTGACTTGGAAGCAACTTAAGACATTGCAAGAGAAATGGTCAATTATTGGGTAGAGGATTTTCAAAAACATATTAGTAAACCAAGGAGACAATTGGAGTTAGGTATTCAAAATTATGTTTGAATTGATAAAAATATGCAGTGTTTGTTAAAAAGTTTCCAAACCCTTTATTATAAAATTAACTAGTTTTAATACTAATCTATTACTTCATATATTCCTTCAAATTCCTAAAATATTTTATGTTACAACAATCTCATTAACTCAACAAAAAGTTATTGATATGATATTTTAATTATTTTTTCGAATAATAATTGATAGTCCCTTCAAATACCTCCTAATTAATTGGTGGATAACTAAAAAGTTGTACTTTTAGTTATCAATCTGATGTCCATATAGAACTTGAAAATGTTGTCTCATGGTGCTGACATTGATGTAAACCTAGGATGTTTGCTTGAGGAGTTAGTTGTGGAGACAATTGTTGTTGGCATTGAGGAGTCAGTTGAGGATTGATTGTGTTGGCATTGATTTAAACAAGTTTGGAGGTATTGTCATGATAATTATAGGTTTGATTGAATGTTACTGTGCTATTTATAGGGTTTACAAAGACTCTACAGGCTTTGGAGATGCTTACAGAGGAAGATGATCAAGTTCTATAAGAGTTGGAGCAATTACAAGTGGTCTGGCTTGAGAATACAGGGTAACACAAGTTACATGAGGAGAAAAAGAATTTTAACAAAGGTGATTATTGTCCTAAGGTGTGTTATAACACAGTTCCCAAAGGCATAGGGAGCATTACCCCTTCTAGAGTGAGTTTTTTGGATTATGGGTGCTTTTTAGTCGTTTCCAGGGGCATTATCCTTGGTATTTGCACATGGTATTTGATGGATAAATTTGAATTGAGTTAATAATCATTCTAGAAGATTATCAAGTAAACAAAGATGAGAATTAATTGTCAGTATTGATTGTATCTTCCATCATTGATAAAAAGTTGGAGTGTGTAATAGAAGGGGTTAGATAGAGAGAGAATGTGAGATACATATATGCAGAGATAAAGTGTGGATTATGGAGTAGATGTGAGAGGATGATGGAGCTGCCATGCATCTATATGTTTAACTTGCTTTTGTTGCAGATCCTAGTATTTTGTTGTTGCTGATATGGAGCTCAAAGTGATGTTGTAGCTGTTGCAGTAGAGTTCAGATTGCTAATGTGTTTTTGTTGTAGGTGTATTATTAGAGAATGTATTGTCGTAACATATTTGTATGATTTTTTATGGGTGCTAGAGTTTTTTTTGTGATGGATAAGTATAAGAATAAATTTTTATTGTGTGCTGCTATATGATTTGAGTTAGATGAGTAGATTGATTGTGTTGAGGTGATGTATTTCTTGTGGATGAGTTGTGTTGCAAATTTTTGGATGCATATTGGTTGTTGTGTTGCAGATTACATTTGGTTGTATGAGCATAGAGGATATTGTGAGTCTAGTATGAAAACGGATGAAATGTGACTCACAAGTGTTTGATTGCAAAGATCATGGATCCAGTATGAAACAATATGAAACATGGTCCACATGGGAGATTAAAGGTTGGGACCTCCATTGAGAATTTGGTGGTTTGTATATTCAGGGTGTAACAACATCCTTAAGGTAACTGCCTAAGAACTTGGGAGTGGTGGCTTCCATCTAGTGGTGGTTGGATAGTCCAGTGGTGGCTGGGTGAGAATTATTGGGAGTGGTGATCTAATAATCACCCTATGAGTGACCTCAGTTGAAGATTTATAAAACAAAAGGTATTATGGACTCATGTGCTGGTGTATGTGTTCTGTGTTATTCAAGCAACGGATCGATCAGATTGCCAATACATAGAAATTTAAATGGAAAGACAACAGAGAAATACAGTAAGCAAAACAAAGACACAAATAGTTTTTAATAAGGAGTTCACCCCTATTTTCGAGGGCTACATCTCCGGTCCAAGTCTCAGTGGTGGCCTTGTTTTATTGTGTCTTTAAGTAGAGAATTACAAATACAAGGACTCAATGCAAGTTCTCCTGAAGCAGGTTTGCTTGGCAGGGTGGCTCTTCGATTCCCTAAGCTACTCGGAGTACATTGACTCTTGTTCTTCCTACCAGCTCTGTGACCCTCGGTCTACAGTGGAAAGAGCCGAATGTGACGCTTAGTTTGGACAGATTCCTCTATGGGAAGGCTTGAATCTTTAGGCTCTCTAGTGCTCGATGCTGCTTATGGTCAACTCGACCCTCTGTCTCCTCTGCTTGGCTTTACTGTTCTCTGTGTTTAGTCCTCCTCTTGGGGTGCACTGTTCACTGTCTCTCTTGGTCTCTTGGACTCCTCTCAAAATCCCCCCTTCTACTATCTCTGTTAATGGCTTTAACCATTTGATCCCTATGTCTGTTCAGTTCCTCTCCCACCTGCGTCGATTCACCTTCTGCAGCTGTGCTTGGAGTTCCCTGTTCGGCGTCAGCATGAACGCTCGGGAAGTGCCACATGTTCCCATCTAACTGGTGCCAGCATGCTTCATCGGTTCGTTTCTTCCGTTATGTCGTGTATGCGTTCTTTCTCCACTGTGGCGGTCAAACAGACTCCAAATCCCTTTAGAACGCAGCTTAATCCCCTGTCGATTCCGCTTCCTCTATTAGGCGCAATCTCAGCCGTCCGATCTGGGCTCCTCCAGATCCAACGTCATATGCACGTCGAGTGCGATTGACTTGCTCGACCGATAGCGCGAGATCACGACAGTTTTTCTCTCGCTTTAATCTCTGAGTGGGATCGCTCTGCTCTCCTCTAAAACCTCTTACCATTCAAGGGTGTCCCGATCGATACCACCGATTTTCCAGAGTGCGGGTCCCACCTTTGTCCTTTAACGCTTTTTGTTTCTCTGCCCGCTGTTCTCTGGCCCCCAACGCAACTGAGTGCTTAAGGCTTTTCCAATATAGCCTTGTTTGCCCAACGATGTGCTAATCGCGCATCAAAATTGCCTCCTTTTCCCGATTCGGGGCTCCCAAGGGTTGCTTTGACCTCCTGTGCAGTCTCCATGGGCCTCGGTCAGCGCGCTTTGATCGAGGTCCTCGTCGTTCCACGTTGGCAGCCATTGCCACTGGTTCAAGGCATTTTTGATCATTTTTTCAGAATTTTCAAGGATTTTTTTAACTCGATACAGTCAAGGTTCTTGACAGTCTTTTGTGGATCCGATTCGGATCACGACTTTCTCACTGAAAAAGCTTTTGGACCACCAAAAGTTGGTTTTCTTCAAGCATCGACTAAGTGAGGAAACTGCTGTCTCACTTGTCCAATCTCAATCCACTTCGCACTGCTCGGCTTCGAACCCTTAAGCCCAACCCTGAGGTATTCCACTTGTCCACTTTGCGTCATCCTTAACTTCCTATCCAACACTGTATCTTCCTGCAACTCATTAAGATATTCAGGTAGCAGGTCATCAACAGAAGGTAATTGACTCTGCTCTTCAGGGTCCTCAATCATTGAAGGTTCAAACAACCTCAAGCAATCTGCGTT